>JAJOOS010020183.1:0-24730 GCA_029582725.1 Solanum chiquidenum | reverse complement strand
CAAATCACAATATTCAAAGGGATTTGCTGCTTCCTGTATCCACAAACAATGAGTTTCAACACACTCTAACAAAAACACAGTCCCGGAATTCCAAATTCACAACTCAAAACGCGGTGTATATAACAAATGCAAATCATTAGAAATCGGAATCTAGTATATACTACTTATGTGAAGACAACTGACGTTGTAATTCACCGTTAAGCCTCATGATAATCATGCGAAACAAAGCTTTGATAGAACCACAAACTCAGCTAATAACCAATTTCAACATTAACTCATGTATCACAAAGCATAAAAACCAGATCACCAAGACATCCAAATTGTGCAAATTTGCTCAACCATTCAATAGAAACCAATATCAAATATAGATCTATGGATAAAACAAATCCATATCATCATGATCTCATATTCCGTTTAACACCACGAGATTCAAAAGTCTTCATTAGACTCTTAAACTACGTGTCAAGTCAAAATCAGACAAACAAATTGAAACGTTAAAAATAACTAGCATGGAAACGAAAAATGAGGTGTGTCTAGATCACAATGCAATAAAAATTAGCATGGAAACAAAACTAGATGGGATCAACTATATGAATAAAAATGGCTACATATCCTTAGTTTAAGACCACCAGATTCAAAAGCTTCATAAATTTCTTAAACTACGTGTCAAGTCAAAATCAGACAAACAAACTGAAGCGTCAAAAACAACTAGCATGGAAACAAAAAACAGGGTGTGTCTAGATCACAATGCAACAAAAATTAGCATGGAAACAAAACTTGTTGGGATCTACTAGATGAATCAAAATGGCTACATATCTTTAGTTCAAGACCACCAGATTCAAAAGCTTCGATAATTTCTTAAACTACGCGCCAAGTCAAAACCATACGAACAAACTAAAACATTTTGTGCATAAATTAGCATGGAAACAAAAATGGGGTGTGCCTAGATCACAATGCAACAAAAATAGCATGGAAACAAAACTAGTTAGGATCGACTATACGAATCAAAATGACAGCCAAATCTACCTCTAAACCAATTCAGAATCAAAATATGACATTAAAATACAATCTTTGAAGCACTCAAGGTATTGCCTAGTGGTCAATGAAGTGGTCGAAAGCATGAGGTCTCTGGTACAAGAAACACTCGGTGATTCTTCCTATTAGTCAAAATGCCACTAAAGCTGAACCCCGACACCACGATCATAAACAAAAACTACAATCTTTAAAACAGAAATCCATCAAAAAAGTTATACCTGAGCAGCAACAAGTCCACTAATATGAGCCATATCACAAAGCAAAAGAGCTCCACATTTATCAGCAACTTCTCTAAATCTCTTATAATCCCAATCTCTAGGATAAGCACTCCCTCCACAAATAAGCAATTTAGGTCTAAAATCCATTGCTTTCTCTTCCAATCTATCATAATCAATATACCCAGTTGTAAAATCCAGCTTATAAGGCAAACTCTCAAAGTAAATCGAAGTAGCAGAAACTTTTTTCCCACCAGATGTATAATACCCATGTGTTAAATGCCCTCCCGACGGCAAATCTAAACCCATAATCCTATCATGGGGGTTTAAAACTGCTGTATACGCAGCGAAATTAGCTGGGCTACCTGAATATGGCTGAACATTAACACCCCATTTCGTTGGATCTAAGTGAAACGCTTGTAATGCTCGACTTCTAGTGAGATTTTCGATTTGGTCAATGTATTCGTTCCCACCGTAATAACGGTTTCCGGGTATACCCTCTGAGTATTTGTTGGTTAAGGCACTGCCTAGAGCTTCAATTACGGCGAATGAAGTGAAATTTTCTGATGCAATGAGTTCGATACCGCGACATTGACGACGTTTTTCTTTTTCTATGAGGTCGAAGATTTCTGGGTCTGTTGTGTTAAGGGGTTCATTGCCCCATACAGAAACTGGATCCATTTTTGAGGAAAATTTGAGGAATTTTAAAGAGGAAAAACAGAGGAAAACAGAGTGTGAGATGGTGAAAAACAGGGGAAGTGAAGAAATGGAGGGGGAGTTTTTAAAGAGATGAGTTTATGTGAATTGACAATAATACCCTTATGTTGTTGTTTTTTTTAAAAAAAAAAATTTGGAAAAAAATAATTAAAAGTTTGTTGAGGATGTTTGGTAAAGCTATTTTTTGGGGAGTTGGTGAAATTTGAGGGTTAAGAAGTGATATGTATTTTGGTGGTTGAAATTTATTGTTTGTATTTGATAATTTAAGTGAATTTATGTTAAAGTTAAGTAGGCTAAATATAGCTCCTTAAATTTGGTATAATTTATAAGTTAGATATTCTAACCTAGCTAGTGACGAGATAGATATCGGTTGAGTCTAATATTTGGATCGAATAAAAGAATTATATAGAGAGAAAATTTTAGTTGGGATATATCTCTTACATTGATAATACCAAAACAATTGGTAGTTGGCTTATGTTGCGTATCTTGGTTTGGTTTAATTTTGAAATCGTTATAAAATTGTTAAGATATCAAATATCAGTTAATTAGTTATTGATCGTTAACAGTTTGGTTACTGATTTAACCATTATGGAACAAAAAATATTCAAAACTAAGCTTTGGAAAGTTACCAACAAGTATACACTATACACTATTTTCTTGTTCGATTTTACTTGTATTTCGCTCTTCAAAAATCAAACTGGATAAGTTTTGACCAAACTTTAAAATGAAAATTGGGAAAAAAGACAAATATATCCCCGAACTATCGTAAATGGTATGTAGATACCCTCCGTCATACTTTAGGAATATTGGTGTCTCTGTCATCCAAAAACTAGAGCATATATACCAATTATACTAACAGACATACACGTGTCATAATCTTATCCACCGACCCGACATCAGATCGATGAATAAGATTGCGCCATGTGTCCCTATTTAGTCTTCCGTTAGAGTGAAGGGCATATACGCTTTAGTTTTTGAACGGCAGGGGCACCAATGTCCAAATATATGACGGAGGGTATCTGCATACCATTTACGATAATTCGGGGGTATATTTATCCTTTTTCCCATGAAAATTTTCATCATTATCGATAGGAAAAAAGTTGCAACGTGCATAATTTTTCGATCCGAATTATCGATTTTACTTGAAATATGCACACCCTTAAATGTCGCCATGAATTCACAATGCACAACATGTCATTGTCAAAGTTGGTAAGAATTTAGTAAAGCTTGATCTAAGTGTTTATTAAGATCCCACTTTTGAGACTACAGGGAATAGTTGGTCATTTTGAAATCTAACTTACCAACCAAAGTCTACCAACACACCTTACACTAGTCTTGAGCGGAATCAGAATGTAAAGTTGATGAATTTGAAATTTACAATAACAATAATATATTCAATAAAGTTTTATAAATGGAGTTTGAGAAGAGTAGTGCACAGATGCGCACAATCTTATTCTTATCTTATAAAGATTAAAAAAACCATTTTTGATAAACCCTAACTTGAATAAGTGGGATTCACAATTTTAATCCTTTTAAACGATATTAATTTCTAACTCATAATTTATTGATATTTAAGTAAATGAAATATTGAATTGTTTATTTTATCTAACTACAATGTGAGTATAGAAAAAAACAAAAAGAAATGGATAAGGAAACCCTTTTTGGACCTCCTTTCAAGAGAACATAGGAAAATGTTGGATTGTTTATTTTGTCCTTTTGGAAAAAGTGGCAATAGAATATTGGACCAAAAATTGTTGTTAGCTTTTTACTAGTATAAAATAAGTTAGAACTATGATGAATTCATGATGTCAACATGTCTCTTTTTGAGTTGGTGAGATCTTGTTAACTAGGGTAGTTGATTTTTGTGCCTTTGCATGGAGCGATATAAGTTATTCCCACTCGATATTTATAGTTTTTGAAAAAATAATTTATTTACTTTTATGAAAAATTGTATTTTTTTTTTTTAGATCTCACTTAATATAATTTTCACTCGATATTTATAGTTTTTCAAAAAATAATCTATTTAATTTATGAAAAATTGATAAAATATACGTGCACTTTATCATCTTGAGATCCCACTTAATAAAATTTTACTGAATATGTTATTGTTATTGTACACTCGATATTTATAGTATCAAATTTTACATCATTTATTGTTGATGATAAGCGTAAGGATGCGCGTGTGATAGGTAAGTAGTGCAAACAAAACACTGATATTTGAATTGAGAATGATAAATATATATATTTTTAAAAACGTTATATCAAAGAGTTTCAAATCGTGCAAAAAATTCTCGAATTAAAATGAAAAAAAAAACTATACCAAATTTTACTACTTTATCATAATTTACACGATAAGTGGAGGTTAATTAAAATATATACTCTTTAATCACGATTCAACAAGAAAAGTATATCCGCCCTATCAAAAAGTATTAAAGTATAATTTTAAAAAATCCGTACTCAATATTTATATCAAACATTACAATATATAAGTGGTAATTTTTTGTACATAGAGTCATTAACCGTAGTTAATTTCATTTAATATTTAGTTATAATAAATTAATATAATATAAATTTGGTGACATATTAGTAAAATTTAATAAGTAGGTATGTGTTTAGAGCATAACTACCAGCAACAACCAAAACAGATATTTTTGTGTATATATTCTATGTGTTGTCATGCACGAGTCCATTCACTATTTTTTTTTCCGATCGACTAAATCTGATTTTTTATAGAATTTTTTTATATAAAAGGTACAATATTTATAATAGAGACGATTTCATATCTATCTTTATTCTTCTGTTGAGGATAAATGTTTCATAACAAAAAACAATCTCATATTATTTGTTACATTCTTATGAAGTTATATATTTTCTGTACATACATAAAATTATATTGTTGATTAATGTCAATTTCATTTACCTAATCTGTGTTTGGTAAAAAAATAATATTTGGCTTTCACTTCCTTTCTTGGTTGGTGAAGGTCTATAGGATTAGGACTACTAGTTCATTAAAAAAAACTCTTATTTTTCGATATTTAATTTGTTGTAGTAATAAAGATCAATATTCAAGAAATATGGTGAGTTGAATAATATTAAGTATCTCAAGTTTAAATTAAAAAAAAAAGAAATATTCTGATATAGAACTCTTCTCTCATATTATACTAGAGGAATTCAAATTAACCGCAATTATCCCATATTGACTAGTTATAAAAATAAATAAATGTTGCTGTAACTGCATGAAATTGTGAACGTGAAGTTAAGTAGTTAACCCCTACTACAACCTTATTCTACCCACCAACCCTTCCAAAAAGTTTTTTTAAAATAAAAAATATAATCGTGTCCTCCGCGAAAATATTAGTGATGAATATATTATGTGCAAATATATGAAAGTGATTGGTTAAAAAAAAATCAAAAGTTTCAAATATGTAGCGGAGTCATAATTTTCATTAAGGGTGTTAGAAGTATAAATAATAAAACACACTAAAAGGTCAAAAAAGGTTCAACATCTGCTAAATATACATAAAAAAGTTATTTCAATTATGTATAAACTAGGTAATTTTCCATTGAAAGCGATTCAGATGAACTTCTCGACCCTAATTAACTCCGCCCATTATCAACCATAAAAAACTACTCTTTGTCCAATCAGAGACTAACTTTGTACCTAACTAATTATGTTAATTTGGCTAAAATAAATTAATTTAGGGGGATTGGTGGGAGGTATCATCAATTGTGTGGAAAAAATAACCTAAAAACTTCTAATATATATACTTCATAGTACACAATCCTCTCGTAAACAAATAAGTATGGTTAGTTATGAATACTCTATCATTCTTAATTAAATGTTTAGAATTTAAGTTTTAATTATGATCGCATGGAATTGTTTATGTTAGAAAGCACTCAATCTCTAACGTTAAACTTTTCGACGTAAATGAAAATTTAATTAGTCAGGAGGCAATCATGGTTTCTATAGTATTTTGTTATGATTTCTTCACTATCGTTATTTTTTTTCCATTCTGCTTTGATATGCTTTTTCTTGAGTCAAAGGTCTATCGAAGCAACTTATCTACCTACTACGGTAAGGTAAGGTATGCTTATACTCTATCTTTTTCCAACTCCACTCGTAGGGCCCGTTTGGCCATAGATTTCCCAAATAATATTTGGAGAAAAATTTGGCAAATAGTG
This sequence comes from Solanum chiquidenum, assembly GCA_029582725.1. Classification (NCBI taxonomy): domain Eukaryota; kingdom Viridiplantae; phylum Streptophyta; class Magnoliopsida; order Solanales; family Solanaceae; genus Solanum; species Solanum chiquidenum. The sequence continues at coordinate 18,581 of JAJOOS010020183.1, read as the reverse complement.
TTTGTCCATACAATTTGTCAATATTTGGCAAATATTTTTGGCAAATATCCCAAATTCCCAAATACTAGTTTTTTCTAGTATTTGGGCCAAATCTCATTATTTGAGATCTTTTGAAAATTAAAATTTTACCCCAAATTTTTATCTTTTACAAAAACACCCTCTATAGTAGTTGTTTGTGTCGTATTACATAATTTTTCACGTGAACACCAAAGTAGTGATGAAATATTCAGTGAATATTAAATGATAATATGATTGTTGATGAAAATGATGAATAATCGGCTCAGGGTAACAAAATCATGTGCTTTGTCTACTTCACGATGTATGGAATGATGCTTGTTGCACTCACTCCAAACTACCACATTGCTCTAGTGTCATGGTCACTATTTGTTATTGTTGCAACGGAGATTCAATTGACTTGTAATACAAACTTATGGTTAGTTTTGATAGTTTTTAAAACTTATGGGTATAAATCATATTTTTTTAAAAATGAAATATATTTCCCAAATACTATGGCCAAACACATGGTGAAATTTCACCCAAATTTTCACCCAAATAATATTTGCCAAGAATATTTAGAAATTTATGGCCAAACGCTAGCATAGAATTACACTACGAGTATGTTGTTAGATCTCAGTATGAATATCAAATACCGAATGAGAAACAAAACATGAAAAAAAGTTTGTTTGTTTGTTTTCTTCCAACAAAACTCTAATTCTTCTCCATTATTTATGGTTTACCTTACCAATTACCAATATAAAATATTTTTTTCAAATAATTTCTACCCATTCATTTTTACCAAAAATTCCACAATTTATTAATCTAAAGATTTGATCAAACAAATCCTAGCCGTCCATTTTCCATTCTTCATCTCTATATAAATCACTCGAACTACATTTCATTCCTCTGTGCCACTCTTCTTCTTCTTCCCAAAAAAACACTTCAAAATTCTCTCAATTTCTTCACTTTTTCCACTCTACTCTCTCTACCCATGGCGTTAATCGTCGAGAAAACCACCTCCGGCCGCGAGTACAAGGTCAAGGACATGTCCCAGGCCGATTTCGGCCGCCTCGAAATCGAGCTAGCCGAAGTCGAAATGCCTGGATTAATGGCTTGCCGTACTGAATTCGGTCCATCACAGCCATTCAAAGGTGCAAAAATCACCGGAAGTTTACACATGACGATCCAAACCGCTGTCCTAATCGAAACCCTCACCGCAATGGGTGCTGAAGTTCGATGGTGTTCCTGCAACATTTTCTCAACTCAAGATCACGCGGCTGCTGCGACAGCACGTGACAGTGCCGCCGTTTTCGCGTGGAAAGGGGAAACATTGCAGGAGTATTGGTGGTGTACGGAGAGAGCACTTGATTGGGGTCCAGGTGGTGGACCCGATCTGATTGTTGATGATGGTGGTGATGCTACATTGTTGATTCATGAAGGTGTTAAAGCTGAAGAAGAATACGCGAAAACTGGTAAATTTCCAGATCCTAATTCTACTGATAATGTTGAATTTCAGCTTGTGCTTACGATTATTAAGGATGGGTTGAAAAGCGATCCGTTAAAGTATACGAAGATGAAGGAGAGACTTGTTGGTGTTTCTGAAGAAACTACTACTGGTGTTAAGAGATTGTATCAGATGCAGGCTAATGGAACTTTGCTTTTCCCTGCTATTAATGTTAATGACTCTGTCACCAAGAGCAAGGTATCTTTTTGTGCTCCGATTATTGCATTATTTCGTTGTCGTTACTGTTTGTGTAATGCTCTCTGTTTCACATTATTTCGTTGTTGTCCACCTCTTTCAAACTGTTTACTTATGCCGAGGGTCTATTGGTAACAACCTCTCCATCGAGGTAGGTGTAAGATCGCATACACCCTTTTGTCTCGGAAATTTACATTGTGTAGCTAGGTAATAGTATATATTACATATTGACACTGTTGACTTGTACGCGATTTTACTTTTTTATATTTTGACATCTCTTAGTGGAAATTCTGGCTCCGTCACTGAGTGGGATTACACTCAGCATGTTGTTGTTGACTTTTCTTTGGTGAGGTTCAACATTAGATCTATAGTTAATTGTTGAATTTGAGTCTTGATCTATAGGTTCATGTTTAGTTGTATTTTAAAAGGATTTGATATGTGGGAGAAATGAATGTTCATCATTTGCTTGAGGTAAATTTGATATTCCTCTTATTTTATAGCTTAAAGTGAACATTTTTCCCATCATAGTATTCTAATTTTCTGTTATAGTTTTGAATAATCACATCAAGTTAATTGACTGATGGATTTTTTTGTTTTGGTGTGTACTCAAGTTTGACAACTTGTATGGATGTCGCCACTCACTGCCCGATGGACTCATGAGGGCTACTGATGTTATGATTGCTGGAAAGGTTGCCCTTATTGCCGGTTATGGTGATGTTGGCAAGGGTTGTGCTGCTGCAATGAAGCAAGCAGGTGCGCGTGTAATTGTGACTGAGATTGACCCAATCTGTGCTCTCCAGGCTACTATGGAAGGTCTCCAGGTTCTTCCTCTCGAGGATGTAGTTTCCGAAATTGATATCTTTGTTACCACAACTGGTAACAAGGACATCATCATGGTTGACCAGATGAGGAAGATGAAGAACAATGCCATTGTCTGCAACATTGGCCACTTTGACAATGAAATCGACATGCTTGGTCTTGAGACCTACCCTGGAGTGAAGAGAATCACAATCAAGCCTCAAACCGACAGATGGGTCTTCCCCGACACCAAGAGTGGCATCATTGTCTTAGCTGAGGGTCGTCTCATGAACTTGGGATGCGCTACTGGACACCCCAGTTTTGTCATGTCGTGCTCTTTCACTAACCAAGTCATTGCTCAGCTTGAGTTGTGGAAGGAGAAGGCAAGTGGCAAGTATGAGAAGAAGGTGTACGTCTTGCCAAAGCACCTCGATGAGAAGGTTGCTGCCCTTCATCTCGGACAGCTTGGAGTCAAGCTCACTAAGCTCTCCAAGGACCAAGCTGATTACATTAGTGTACCAGTTGAGGGTCCTTACAAGCCTGCTCACTACAGGTACTAAGGAGAAAGACAAAGTGAGACTGGAAGAACACACACAATCTTATAGCATGATGTTTTCTCTTTTTATACTTTGATTCTGTTTTCCTTTGGTTTTGATTTATGTTTTTCTTTGAGGATATTGAAGTAACATTTCTAGTTTTTATCCATTCAAAATGTAGCGCTAGCATTTGACTATACATTTTGAAAGTTCATCCTCAAATATCTGTTAGGATCTTCAACTATTTTCAAGTGCGCTTTCAGGACTTCCACTTACAAAACTTCAAAAAATTCCAATAAAATGCATGTCCAAGTATAACTTCAAATTCCAAGAATCACAACGTCAAGCCTCAAATTTTCAAGTTTCAACTTCAAAATCGGCCAAACGGGAGCTAAAATCAATTGCTCTGAGGTGTTATACCATGTGTCAAAGTGTTTGTACTTTGTTGGGTTAATATTGTTCTTACATCATCAATCTTGTTTCTCTAGAAAAGAGAAATCTATAAAGGGGAAAAATAAAAGAGAAAAGGGGTTTCCAAAATGAAAAAGTAAACTACTTTAGTAAGCTAGCTTTTGATGCCAAGTCGCGCATTATGCTAGGACGTTGATTGATCATTGACGAGAATGGACTTCTTGTAAATGTAATAGAAGAGTCAGAGTCCAGTTCCCCTCCCTTCTCGACAAAGGATAACAAGATATTGGAACAAAAGGGGAAATTTACTTTATATCCACTTTCTTTCCCCTTGGCTAAAATAAAAGATAAGAAATATTTTAAATTTTCCTTTTACCTTATCATATACTATTAATAGGTACCTTATGATAAAATCTAGATATCATGGATGTGAAAAACATTTTACATTAATTAGGTCTACTAGTTTTTTTTTCTACTTTCCACCAATCCAAATAGAGCTATGTCAGTATAGATATTAATAATTCCTCTACTAGTAGGCATGCATTTATTCTGCTAATTAATGTAGATGAATATAGTACTACTACTATTATAGCAACTTTTCTGGATAAAGTAAAAAAAATGAAATTATTTGCTCTGTAGATTCAAAATTTACTGTAAAGATTCCCCACTGAACTATTCATCGGATAACTGCTACCTCCCACCAACACATGTACCAATAACTCTACTCGCCACGGTTTAGAGGTGCAAGGAAATCACCTAGTACGTTTTGTCTCTGCTGAGTTTCGAGATATAGTAACAAGTAGGTCCACTGAATAAAGAACCATTATTTTGTGAGACATGACAGGAAGAAAAAAAAAGATGATTTACTTCTGTCTGTTGGTGTTAGTATGGATAGTTTATGCTTCAAATACTTGTCTCTATTTAAAACTTGAACAAAACAACTCCAACTAGATGGGAATATAAAGTCAAAGAAATCCCAGTATAAGGTGGCAAATGGGCCCAACCCACCCGGCCACTCCAGGCCAGTGTGCCGGGCTCCCTTAGGGGGGGGGGGGGTTGAATCAGAAGAGGACCTTTAGCTAACATTTTGCAGCAAGTGCATTGTATGATTTCAACCTTTTCACATTTCTGGTACATCAAACAAGCAAATCTTTACAAGAGTTCACGCAAATAAAGACGATTCATTCCAAGAAAAAGGAACGTCTTCTCAGCGCGTGGATGAAGGAGTTCTTGTAACAAGAACTCGTTACATAGCCGAGAAGACTAGATGAGTTGAAGCAATCAAGAAACCACACTTTAAGAAAAAAACCATCTGTTTTATGCATGATAATGACAAATGCAAAGCTTTCTTGACATCTTTTAGCAAAGATAGATAGACATTAGTTCTGTATCATCAATACTAACAATTGACATAGAAAGTGGAAAGTAGTAGATAATTCTGCAAAAATGAAGGATATCAGCTTCCTAATGGTTGAAGGTAAAGATAATGAACTGAATATTGCAGGAAACTACTCAAACCTCAACTAATTCTTTTAGGCTGATCATAAAGGTTTGTTATTTTTCCAGTAGTGCAAATCTTCTTAATGTTTCTTTGATCAATTGTGCCGATAATACGCCTATGGAAACCAGCAAATTCCACCACCCCCCACAGCTCCAAAAGATTATAATGAAAGAAGAGAAGCCATATATAGAAGAACCATCCTCATAGAAGGATTATATTGGACTACTACTGATCCTTCCTAAGCACCATGTTTCCCTCTTTTCTAGAACTTTCTTCCTTAGTTTTCTTTCACCCAGGTGCTTTGCTACCGCGTTCCCTGCACACCCATCCTTTCTAAAATACGACTCAAGAAAGTCTTATCCGGCATCCACTTCTCGTCATTTCCACAAAATACTCCATAGACAAGCACCCCAACCAAATAGAGGATACAAAGTAGCCTTACCTTCTTGACTGTTAGCATTCCCTTAAATTCTACCTGTTGGCCTATTAATATGCATCTAAAGTATATTGAGATAATCGTTAACCCAAAAATTGAGTCATCAGAGACATATGTACATGGCATTCTCCTAGAAACACTTTTAAACCCCTCTGTATATTAGCTTAAAAGCATTCAAACTGATGTGGAAGTTTGTAATGGAAGCTCAACATCATTAATAATACCAAAAGAATCATCTTTTGTTTCTCAAAAGAGAAGCAGAAAAGATGTAAGACTCTGCTCAACACAAATTCACACCTAATCATTTCTTAGAAGAAAGGATTAACAGAACAACACACAACAGAAATCATCGAATCGTTAACAAATGGATGCCATTCTTGTGGATCAAACGAAATTACAAAGAAATCTAAATGTGTGAAAGATCAGAACTTGACTTTGCTTAAATGCCTTATTGCTCCTTTTAGTATCATCCTCTATACCAACATTTCACTATAAAGGCCAAGTTTTTACGATCAGAACCGATTGTTCATGCTATGAACACATTTCACTATAGCAGCCAAAAAATATCCAAACAAACAATGCTTCATAATGCACAGAAACAGATTGGGAGCATATAATATACATAGAACCAAAAAATATATTTGGCAACATTGGTTACATTAATTTTTATACTAGTATACAACATTAGCAACAAAAAAACAACCACCCCCACAAGTCCCAATCATAACTAAATCAATATTCAAGAAAGCACAAATAGAACTTTTTACCAATTCCATTGCATAAAATTTCTCAGCTAAAAATTCAAGATTTGATGTCACTGACATCCCTAGCACACCTTGTAATAATCTCACATCCTCTGTTGTAATTATTAGCTGCACCAGGAGCTTTACAATTATAATATGAAGCACCGGGAGTATTACAAGGCACCAAATCCCTCTTCAATGTACCATAACTAATGTACGTTTTCTGCATAAGCAAAACCCTTCTAGTACTTTCACTATCCATCAAATCTTCTTCATCATCCACCATTTCTGAGCATTCTTGAAGCTTTTCTGAACAACCCCTTTTCCCCATTAGGTTAAAGTTACTATCTTTAACTGATTTAAGGTCAAGAACTGAAACCCCAGAACAAAATCTCATCTGGGCATGGCTGAAAAGAAGCAAGAAGAAAAGGGTCTTCAATGGGTGGAAATAAAGTTGGGATTTTTGCATTTTGTGAGTTTGAGGTTGAATTTCTTGATTATCTTGTAGCCTTTCTCCTGGTGTCGTCATTTTTTTTTGGATTTTTGGATTTTGGGCTGTGAAAGTGAGATTCCAGGGTGTGTGAAATTTTGGAAATTTTGGAACTAGTGAGGAGTCATTAATGGTGTAGGGATCATCCTATTACATACACCTACTTTGCTACTCAATAGTCATGGGAGGATTGTGGGGTGAGTAGTGAGAGTGACCCACCACCCTTCTTGATTTTCTTTTCTCCATCTGGTGTTCGATATCGATATTAAAGTGTGATGAAATTTAAATTCGCGTTAAAAAGTTAATTCATTGTTTAATAAAAACAACTTTATATCCGGAGCTGGAATCTAAAATCTCTAGTTAAGAGCAGAGATAGTGATCAAAACACACGTGAATTATCACTTTTGATCATGAATTTCTCATTTTAACTCTAATCTGTTCTCTTTCCTATCTGAACTATCACCAGGTTGTTTCATTTTCCTACTTGAACTATCACCACCTATGCATATACATGGTGATCGCTCAAGTAAATTATTGTTTAATAATAAATTTTATATCTAAAGTTGAACTGAAAATCTCTAGTTAAGAGTAGAGATAGTGGAAAAACACACACCTGAAATATCACTTTATCGAGTTTCACACTCCAACGATCAGTTGTTCTCTTTATCTATTTGAATTATCACATGTTGTTTCATTTTTCTATCTGAACTATTATCACCTATGTATTGAAACACACATGATTGAATGGATAGTGATAGTTTAATTTAGGTAAGAAAAAATAACAAGTTATAGTTGAAATGTGAAACTCATGAAAAAACAATACTTCAAATATATTTTTTATCATTAAATTTTAAGAATAAAATACTTACGACTCTATCACAACCTTTGAAATTTATTGGGTTTGGCCTACATCTAGAAACAAAATTTTGCCACTAGCTTTTGCTGTAAGACAAAACATTGACTTTTGAAATATGATATGCACAAAGTAATGGATCCAGGCTGGTCTCAAAATCTTTGTGTTTATGTCTTGGACTTGGGCTGGTTCCCAATTCTTTATGAATAGTATATACTAGAAAAGGACATAAAAGTTATTTATGTTTAAGGTTAGTTTAAACTAGTCCTTTAAATATACAATTAAGCTAATTTAGTTCTTTATATTATCAAAATTGAACACTTTTGGTCATTGTTATATTAGAAAAAACACATGGTAGTTCTTATCTTTGATGAAATTGGCTCGTCGAAAGCACGTGAACAACATACTCAGTGTGATCTTATAAGTGAGTTTGGTGCCACGTGAACTATTTACATGGAAGAAAAGTAGTGAAATTAAATGTTAACCAATTCATTCCTCAATTGAAAATATCAATCATATACTTCCTTTTAATAACTCTCCATTATATGAGACATCAAATGAATCAATGTTATACTCCGTTGAAAGTAAAGTTAAGATGTAGTTTTCTTTAGTTTAAACAACTCAGGTGCTTCTCATGAGCTAATTATGTGACATATATATATAAATATGGTTGAGTTTTCGTAAATATAGCAAAGAATAGAAGTACTTAATTTTGATAAATATAAAGGATTAAAACTGTTCGAATTAGTGTATTTTGAAGGACTATTTTAGTCTCAATTGTTATCAATTCATTTTGCATGGTGTGTGTAACTATTGGTACACAATCAAGTTCATTATTGGAAAATCCGTTAAATGGTTGGGTGTGCTGTTTACATATGATTATTTTTTCATGTGGAAAAATTAGAAAAAAATCCAATCACTAATGATTATTCTCTTCATTTTCATCGATGTCTAATCGGAAACAACTCTTTACTTTTTTTTTAATGAAAGTAGGAAAAATAAATTTTACAAGTGACATCCAAAATTCATTGTTTTATCTCCACTCACCTAACGTCCCCAATAATATGTTTTTGGTTACTTTTGGATTATCATATTTGTGGTCCATTATTAATTACCTTTTCTTGATAAAGATTAGTGGTCCAAAAACTTGAATCTCAAGCAAATTGAGATTGCTATTTTGGATTTGATGGTTAAATGTCTAATTAGGCTCTATTATTAACTGTATGTATTTATATTGATTGCAATGAAAAAATGAGTATGACCTTTTTTGCATTTCATGAGCATATATCCTCTTTAATGAATTAAAATTCTCTTTAATTTGCCTAGTTAGAGAGTACATGTTTGACAAGAAGGAGTTGCTCGGATGATAAGCATCTCTCACTTTTAACTCTAAAATTATGAGTTCGAGTCTCCTAGGGAGGTACGCTCTAGATGTAGAGTGATTGTTTCTGAAGGATTTCTGTCATATTCTGCGACCTCCAAATTGAATATAACTTTAGATGTAATAAGAAGTTTGCAGTAAATCATAAGTTTGGTAGTTTTTTTTTTTTTAATTAATGACATAATTTTGGTAGTTTGCGGGTTAGCTTAAAACTTTAAAATGGTAGGCCCCTTAAACATATGTCTGTTTTATTGTAGTGATCATATCTTTTTAATATCTTCAGTTTTAACGATATCTTGTACATATTCTTTTCTTATTTAAATTAACACAACAATTTTAATAAAATATAATAATACCAAAAATTTGAAAACCCAAAAGAGAATAAGTTAAAAACTTTGGTTTCTTTTTTTTTTGTATTTTTAGTTATTTTTGGATATCATATTTGTGGTCCAACATTTCCTTTCTTTGATGAGAATTGGTCCAAAAACTTAAATCTCAAGCAAATTGAATAGCTATTTAGGTTTAGTGGTTAAATGGCTAAGGCTCTATTATTATTGTCTATAAGTTGCAATTAAAATTGAGTATGATGTGAGCATCCTCTTTAATGAATTAAAATTCTATTTGCCTAAGGAGTCCTATATAAATGAGTTCATATTTACAAAGAATATGACATTAATTGTAATAAAGAAAAAAATTATCTCCAGTTTATTTGGTAAAATGAAAGGCAAATACATCATAATTATAGTAGGCCATATGGTTGTTGAGTTAGCTTGAAGCTTTAGAACCTTTAGCACACCAAATGAGAAAGGAAGAAAAAATGGATAAAATTTGCGAATAACCACTTTTTAGCCTCTGTCATTGAAAAATAATAATCGTAGAGTTTTAAATTTCACAGTTGATACTCTAGGACCTATGAAATTTGAAACTTCATGATAGTGACTATTTATCGATTATAGAGCTGAAAGTGGAGTTTGAGTTATTTATTCTTTATATGACACTCAAGAAAATCAAACAACATTTCATCACCAAATACATATCTTATTTGCTCAGAAGTATATTTATCATAATATTATTTGTATACATACAAAGCCATATAATGATCCCAAGACAACAACAGGAAAAAAAAGGCTTTAATAGAGATTGATAGTTACAAACCATGTAGTATAGGACTGAAATGATTCAAGTTCCTTCAATGACAACTTGAATACTCAAAGGGTAAGGTGTTCCACTTTTCTTGTGTTACTAGCTACTCCTTGATTTGATTTTCTCTCGTCTTGCTCGTCGTAGGAGTTCCCTTTGTAGCTAGAGCTAGCCTCTTCGTTATCCGAGCAGCCTGGTCTTTCCGTAAGGAACTGTTCCCAAAAGACATCGTTCACACGAACAGGAGCAGCTGCAGGCACTTGCTTGTTGGCAGTTGCATCATGTGAAGGTGGCAAAGATTTGTCATCAGTAGGAGGGATTTTTTCATTGGCATCAGACTGTGATTCGAAACGTTTACCTATCTCTTGACCTATTTGAGGCATCCTCACTGAATATTGATTTTTATCGACTTGTGAAAGACATGAAGCCAAAGAAAGATTCAGTTGGCAGGAAATGTGACCGTCAACTTCCTCGTTAGATGTCAGGCTTTGTGGCAAGGAGTGCAGTCTTGAGCTTTCAACATTGCTTGAAGCACGAGGTAGAGATGAATCCATCTTCAACATAAAAGACGTCCCTGTATCTGATAGTTCTATTGCTTCAGGGGTATAAATTGCTCCTACTGTTCGAAGTTGCACTTCTCTGGACCATCCTTCAGATATTCTCCTATGTGGGCTTCCGCCATCTTCATTCGAACTTTGGGTGCTGCATGAAAGCACATTGATATCTGAAACAGCAGGTGACAATTCAAGCCTGAGCTTATTTGAGAAGTCTTGATGGGAAAGGTTCCCAAACTCAACTCTAGAACTGCTATGGTTGTCCACCGACATACTTTCTTGTACTGGTTGAGTGCTGTCGATTTGAGGCAATCGCCTCTTCTTACTAAATGCAGAAATATCCATGGACTCGAGTTTCTGAGCAAGACGCTCAACAAAGTCAGGATTTTGAATTGCCTTCTCAACAAATGTCAGTAAACTCTCCTGCCTTTGCTCTATACTGCCAACCCGCCCAGTTAGTTCTAGCTGGAGTTTTGCAGCAGATTGTTGCTGTCTGAACCTTGAGACATTAGACTCAAGCCCAGACTTCTCACGTGTAAGTTTATCAATCTCTTCCTCAAATGCAGCTCTTTCTGGATCAACTGTGGAACCTGGAGGGTGACTATGACTGTGAATGGGCTTTCTACGATGAATGTTCTTAAGTAGATGCTTCTGGTCCTTCAAGAATTCCTCATTGGCAAATTCCCATCTTTCTGGATCAATCTTCCGGAAGCCCTGTCAATTAGATATATTTATGATGTCAATAATCCTAGATTAAATTATGGCAGCAACTGAAATCCTCTAATGAGCAGGCGCAATAGGTCCTAATAGTAGTGAAATGGATAAAGAGAGATTCATATAGCCAACCCCAACTAACTTGGGATTGAGGTATAGCTAATGTTGTTGTCAACAATTGATAGTATATCTCTATTTAATGAACATGGATCACCAATCTCGGCAAATAATTTACTTTAACCACTTAAACAACAATTTATCTTTGCGTTTCGTTTATTGCAATATAAACTCAAAATAAATACGACAACTGGAAACTTCAATAAAAATACCCTTAGTCATCTGGGAAGTGAAGCTCAAAATTCACAGATTGCATGGAATAACAAACAAACAAAAGCAGCAGTGACTACACTTAAGACACAGGGTTACGTAGCATTATATAAATCGGACAAAAATTGCAGATTAACTTGAGCAAATTAGTGGGGTTCCATCACATATCATGCAAATTCTGACTATACTTAAAACAGAAGTGAACATCTGCTCAAATGCCCTGACTAAAATTGTTTTGTACGTTTCGATATTTCTTTTAACAGTTGTATGTATTTCAATGGTCATCACGCTACTCAGGAACGTGCGTTTGGTTTTTTTTTTTTCCGCAGCATTAATCATCTGTGAATGTCTGGTACGAACCCACATATCAAATCACCAGCCAATGACTGGTATGACGTGACATACAGAGATTTTATCCTTGTGATGTGTAGAGAATGATGCCAACATCTTCTGGTACAAACTATAGGTGCAACCAGGACACAGCTTTTCCATGACCAAAGGTTGGTTTCCAAAAGAATGTTGTTTTTGTGGAAGAAGCACATACTGGTTTTAGTTGACATGTCGAGCAAAACGTTGAATCACTGGAAGGACATCTGTTAAACACAAAGAAACACTAAACGTGGTGCCACAGGTACATTCAGCTGGAGAAACAATTTTAGGAACAGCTAAGTTCCTCAAAACTATATTCACCACAGAGAGATCTAGTTATGTTAACCTTATGTCAACAATGTCAAAGGTTAAGCCAGGAATCCTTCCAATACCTTTTCTTTGTGCATAAGCGAATTCGTTAGTCGCAAGCAAGTTGGAGGCATTCCATACATACCAAGTGTAAAGCATGCAAAGAAAGTCCATACACCTAGAAAAAAAAACCTACGAGAAAAGATAACCCCCTCCCCCTCTCCATTTACCTTACCCAAAAGACCACGATTTATTGAAAAAAGCATATATTATCAGTTGCGTCAATCTGAGTGCTTTAAGATGAACAAATCCAATCAAGTGAAGTCCTCCATCACATATACATACCACTAGGTCCAGCTGCCATACTTATCTGAATACTCCCACCTCCACACTAATCATAACTAACCCACCAAAAACAAAGGAAGAAAAAAATAGTTAGAACTTCCGCCTCCATTTTGTTGTCTTCAAGCACAAATTCGTCATAATAGTCCTCTCATGTTTAACAGCCCATCTCACACCCTCTAATGAAAACAAAAAGGATCCTGATAATTAGATATCTATCTAATAAATTCACAAAAAACCTTGCACCTCGGCATTGCCCCACTTCAATTAACACTATTCATCAGCAATAACTTCATCAGAAACAACAACTATGTCTCAATCCCGAACTAGTTGAGCTATATGAACCCTCAAAATCCATTCTACTTCATCTATACTCAAAAAAGTTCAAGGGAATTCAATCAGCAAAACCTCGACTTATCACATAGAAAATTGAAGTAAGAATACCATACTTGCTAGATACTAGAATTCACCTAATATTCATCCGTGATTAAACAAACCACTATAACCATAGAAATGCGGAAATACAACAACTCAAACCTGAACTTTAACCACATATTGTAGCTCAAAATCACATCATAGAAAACCAATTCAAAGTTTTTTCAGCTGAATAAGATGACAAACTCAACAATTCAATTTCAATAGACAAAAAAATTAATTCAAAGATTCAATTTTTCAGCTGAACCCATTTCAAATACAGCAAAATCAATTCAATGATCCAATTCTTCAGCTAAGCCCTTCAATTCAAAGATTCAGCTAAACCCATTGAAACAGACAGAAAATCAATTCTTAAGCTGAACCCATTTTGAAAGATCGACAATCAATTCAAAGATTCAATTCTTAAGCTGAACCCATTTTGAAAGATTAGAAAATCAATTCAATGATCGAAATTTTCAGCTGAACCCAATTCGAGAGAAGTCAAAGTGGAGAGAAAATACATACGTAAGTATTGAGCTGTCGAATGAAACTGGAGAAATTGTTGTGTTTGAAATAAGTAGGAAGAAGAATTCGAGCGAATTCTGGAGGATTCCAGACGACGAAGCTGTGACCAGTCGGAGTCCATGATACGATGTCATCAGTTTGCGAATCATCCACCATCTCATATGTCTTCGACAAGAACGGCGCCGGACCTCCACCTCCGCCGGCCGCCACCGCCGCCGAAATCACATCCATTTTATTGAACTGAGAGTAACGCGCCGGCGAGGGACGACGAATCAGCTTTTGAAGACTAAAGGCTAAGCCGTCCGAACTTGACTTCAAAGTTTTGCACTCCCTTTCGAGTTTCACTTACCCGGGTTACGGGTTACGGGTTCCGGGTTCGGGTTTCGGGTCAGTATGGTTTATTTGAGTTTCGAGTTAGTAAAGTTGGTTTGGGTATCGAGTTAGTAGAGTTCGTTCAGGTATCGGTTCAGTAAGATTCGTTCGAGTTCTGGGTTAGTACAGTTCATTCATTCGGATGATTAGTACGGTTTGTTTGGTTATCGGTGGTTCAGTACGATTTATTCGGGTTCGTTTCAAAACCGTTTGTTCGAGTTTAAGGTTTTAGGTCAAAACTGTTTGTTCGGATTTTGGGTCAGAATGATTTATTCGAATTTCGAGTTAGTGTGGTTCATTTTGTTATCGGGTCAGTACGGTTCATTCAGATTTCAGGTTAGTATGGTTCGTTTTGCTATCGAGTCAGTAGAGTTTGTTCGGGTATTGGATGAGTATGATTCATTCGAGTTTCGGGTTAGTATAGTTCATTCATTCAGATTTTGGGTTAGTATGGTTCGTTTATGTATCAAATTAGTATGGTTTGTTCGGATTTCAGATCAGTACAATTTATTTTAGTTCGTGTCAGAACAATTTATTCAAATTTTGAATTTTAAATCAAAACTGTTTGCTTGAATTTGGAGTCAGTACGATTTGTTCGGTTTTTGGATAAGGACTATTAGCACAATTTGTATAATATATAGTTTCAGGTTATACAATTCACTACAATTTGTATACATAGAAGATATTCATTTTGTATGAGAACAAATAAAATATTTTATTCATAATATGACTCTTACGAGAATAATATTACAATCCATAGATATTCATACACACCAAAACTAAAGTACCTAAACCATTTTTAGAATGAGACCTTATTGAAAGGGAAATGAACTCATTAGTTAAAAACAACAATATAACAACATTAATATTTGTGATCGCGAAATTTGTCTCTTTCATCCATTATTGTTAAATCCCTGATTATCTGAAGGGCTATTATCTCCAGAAGGATCAATTGAAGAATCATCAATTTGTATCAAATCTCTCGATATCACTAAGAATCAAAACAAAAGAAGTGTTATGTATCAAAAACATTCTTTCAGTTATATAATTTCTTTCATAGGATCTTTTTTTTCCCGTTATTTCTCCAACAAAAAATTCGAAAAATCATAAATACCTGTTGTAGTCATTCTTGTGGGCGCTACAGGGAAGAGCAATCCACCCAAAAATATAAACAAAATATTAAATTCTACTCTCTTATTTTCCAATTTTTCAGGCCCCATGGTGAGAAAAAAATTTATTTTATATTATGAAACAAAAATATTTAGGTGTGTTAATAATATATGATTAAACTAATCTGGAGATAAAAATATTCATTACATAAGTTGCGTAACAATTTCTATTTTATTAATCATCATATTATGGTAATTTCTTTATTGTCCACTATTATAAAAGATTAATTCAAGGAGATGTATGTATTTAAATAAAAAGACTAATATATTATATTAATATATTCACAACTTTACCAACATAATATAATTGAAATCAAAGGAATATATGCATTAAATTTATCTACTTACTTCTATTTTAATTTATTTGTGTTACTTTTTTCTTCTTTAGTTCTTGAAAATAAATTCTTTAATTTATTGTCTAATTAAAGTAAGACACTGAAATTAAAAATAAATGAGCATATAATAGTGAAAATAGTGGAATCCCATGACTATTATAATATATGAAAGTGTTGGATAATTTGAAAATATTTTTTTCCGAATAGACGTATAGTGTAATATTTCTAAAAGAGTATTTTCCGTATTAGAAAATTCCTCCTTATATCTCAATATATGTGATATTATTTGGTTGGACACAAAGATAAAAAGAAAATTTGAAATTTGTAACATGCTATAGATAATGGTTAAACTATAAATAACTTCAATTAAAATAATTTCATATGGGACAAAAAAATTTAAAAAGTATCACGTGAAATAAGACATTTTAGCACAAATAATCAAAAATTAGATTTTAATCTCTTCACAAATAAACGATACTAATCTCAAATTTTAAACTAATGTAAGAAATATTTAATAGGAAAGCAATTTCTCTTCATAAAAATTGAATACGAGTTGTAAAAATTAGGGAAAAGGGTCTGATATACCCCTCAACTTTGTCATTTAGAGCTGATATACCCCTCGTTATGAAATTGCCTCATATATACCCCTATTTATAGACAAATGGCTCACATATACCCTTTTCCTCTAACGGAATTGAAAAAAATTAATTTTAGTTTACTTTTTTATTATTATTTTTTAAAAAATATAATCCCATATGAGTATATTTAATCCTCCTCAAACATATTTTTTTTTGTTTCAATGACTAATTTAGATTTATTATTTTGATGGTCAAATTTATTTATGTTTCACTAATATCCTTGTAAAACTTATTATAGATGACCAAATTTTTTTCTTCAAATAAAAAAATTAAATTACAATATAGACAAAAAAATAATTTTAAATTATAATATAGCCACAAAAAAGTAGTTTTAATTTTTTTTCTTTACACTAAGGAATGAAAGAAAAAAATAAAATAAGAATAAGAAACTCAAATAATTATAATCAAAGAAGCCAAAAAATAATTTATGTATAAAAAAGATTAAAATATACCTTGAACTTTGCTAGAAGAATCATATATACCCCTAAATAATTTTTAAGAAAATTAAAAGTAAAAAATATAAATTTAAAACTAATTTTTTCACTTCCGTTAAATGAAGGGTATATGTGTGCTCATTTTGTAACGGTAGGGGTATATGTGAGCCGTTTGTATAACGATAAGGGTATATATGAGTCACTTTCAAGGGGCATATTAGCTCCAAATGACAAAGTTGAGGGGTATATCAGGCCCTTTTAAGACATACTTATAAATATGATGTTATTTTCATAATATGATCTCCATATTTATGATGTGGCGTTAAATTATAAGACATATTATGAGTTATCATATGACCTCCGTATTAATTATATATGATATGACGCATGCACATTACTTTTGTATAGTTTTTCATTCGAAATTCAAAATAAATATTGAAGTTCAATTAAAATTTAAATATACATATATTCCATAGCACATAAAACATTTTATTCATAGTATATGACTCTTAATATGAAAATAATACTACAATCCATAGCTATGTATTCATACACACCAAACTAAAGTACCTAAACCATTTTTAGAATAAGATCTTATTTAAAAGGAAATTGACTCGTTGATTAACAACAATAATAATAGTGACGTCATCCGTTTATTTAAAAGGAAATGTTGTGCTATCAGAAATATGATTTTATAAATAAAAATATTTGTTTTCGTACAAAAAATCATATATATACCTCTTGAAGTCATTCTTGTGGGTGCTACAGGGAAGAACAATCCACCCAAAAATATAAACAAAATCAACAAGGTGAGTGTTGCTTTGTACAACATTATTTTCTCAAACACTTCAGAACAAAGAAAAACTTTTGTTTAATGAAATTGATTAGTGTCAATTTATTTATAGAAAAAAAGGAGGAAGATATATTCAGCTGCATAGACCTTTTTAATTAATTTTGAAGATTTATAAAGACTTTTATTTTGTCATAAAGTCAAGTCTACTCCTAAATTCCACAATTTAAAAAAAAATTAAAGGTCATGTCAAATATTAAATTCGACTCTCTTTTTTCTAAATTTCAGACCCCGTGGTGAGAAAAAAAATTACTGTTTTATATTATGGAACAATAATATATACGTGTGTTAATTATATATATTCTTTAAATAAGCATTGCGTAAC
This sequence comes from Solanum chiquidenum, assembly GCA_029582725.1. Classification (NCBI taxonomy): domain Eukaryota; kingdom Viridiplantae; phylum Streptophyta; class Magnoliopsida; order Solanales; family Solanaceae; genus Solanum; species Solanum chiquidenum. Next base: position 919 of record JAJOOS010020183.1, on the reverse strand, counting down.
AATTTCGATATTATTAATCACCACATTATTGTAATTTCTTTATTGTCGTCTATTATATATGAAAGACTAATTCTAACATATGTGTGTTTATATATGTTGAGAGACATTAAATACATGATGGCGAATAAACTTCTTTTTTTCAATTATATATCATGTACGCTTAAAATCTCTCTATGTAGTAAACGTTACATACTTTTGTCTGAAAGTTTCATGCTTATAATAGTGAGGTGTAATTATATATATATATATATTGACATCGGACGATTAGATCTTATTTAATACAAAAATATGTAAAAAAAATAAATTGTACTTTTTATGTTATAAATGAAACAAAATACTTGTTAACTTAAAATCCGAAATGATTTTCATATTTCATTAATTAAAAATTGAAAAGAGTAATACATTACTAATAAAAATATAAAATACATAGCTAGTTATATCATACCGACAAATAATTAAAGTTAACATTTAGAATTAATTGAAAATTTAAATATTTCAAGTTTAACATAAGAATTCTATATTTATAGGTTGTTTTGCAAAATTTTAGTTTCTTAGCTATTACACAACATTAATAATAGTGATCATTAAATTTCTGTCTTTCATCCACTATTAGTAGGTGAACGTAGACACGATTTACAGAAGCTACTAGAAGAGAAGAGAGAAGAATTCCATTTATGAGCTCAAAGGCTTACTGTACAGAATGGCATGAACATGTATTTATAGTTGTTTATGTAACTAATTATTGGAAGAATTAGTTATAACAACTTTTAATAGAGATGACTATACTACCCCTAACTACCTTTTAACTACTTAACAACTAACTACTCTGATGAAGTCTCATTACTCCCCTTCAAGCTAGGAGGGGCAAAAATGTTCAACACTCCTAGCTTGGATAACAAATACTCATGTTGACCTCTGG
>JAJOOS010020182.1:0-18931 GCA_029582725.1 Solanum chiquidenum | reverse complement strand
TTTAAAACTTTTACAATCAAAGTCATTTTCATAAAATCAAGCGGAAGTCTTTCTATACTTTGTCTCAAACCATCTAATACACTTTAGATTTAAACTCTTGGGTCACAGTGATGAGTCCACGATTTGGACCCATTTAGGGCATTATTTTAATAGATTTAGTGTCCCCAAATGCATATTTTATGCCAATAACTGATGTAAATCCTTGAATTTTAGGTATTTGGATTGAAAAACAAAGCATGGACACTAATGAGAAAAGAGGAACAAGGTAGCTGAAAGGACGAAGAAAAGAAGGCCTGAGGATTGCCTAATCCATTGGGCGAATCGCCTAATGGCTGATGTCTCGCCTAATGTTCCAGTGTGCCGAGCCCTGAAGGAAAAAATCAAGTAGGCTATCGAAAAGAGAAGTCGGTGAGTCGCTGAATGATTCCGAGATGTAGTGCCATATCGCCCCAAGTACAAAACCTGAAGATGCTGAAGGCCAAAGCAAAAAGGCGATGAAATTGACCAAAAGGCAGATCGTTGAGTGGATCGGTGATCCCGACTTATTGCGCCGAATGGTCCTTCACAACACATTTTTGGGTGACTATAAATACATTTTTAAATTCTTAGTTTAGTATCAAACATTCAGTAGTTTTCATTATTATTCAGTTTTCAAGGTTGAGGGCTTAGAACTGAGTTTAGAGACAATATTTCCTTAGCTTTGAAGATTTGAAGATTTTCATTTCTAAGAAATTGGAAGTAGGTGTTGAAGATTCTTTATCTTAGACCTTTGTAAAGACAATATGAATCCTACCCAGTTGATGGAAACACAACTTGGTAACGATTTTTACCTTTTTATGATGTCTAGCTAAAACCCCAATTCTTGGGGTGTGATTATGTGATTATAGGTTGATTTAGCTGCTGGGTATTGTTAATTGATAGTGTAAAAGCTATTTAAAAATGATTTTGTTCATTAATTGTGGTTGAAATTAATGGGTTGTAGTTGCAAATACAATCTTAACTTCATGTTTTTGGCTTGCTTGAGAGAAAGGTTTTAAAACCATAATTTCTGAATTGATGGTCTGTGGGTATTGGATTGTCATAGGTTCTGCTCGAGAGAGTGAACCCTAAACCTTTTTCCACACATTCAGCTCGAGAGAGTGAATACACTTAAGTGAAGGCTGTTCTTAATTGCTGCTTATTGGTGTTTGAGAAAAACCAATTTGATTCGGGGTAAATTGTTCGAGAAAAGCTTACTCCCATTAAAGTCTAGCTTATTCACTGATTTACAGTTATTCACTATTAATTGCAATTATCCGGATTGTCTACCTTAGCCCTTAATCCAATCACATCCCAAAAACCCGTCTCTAAATTCGTGTTTTCGTGTTATTTGTCATTTTTTTTATAATTGAAACCAACCCCCTCTGATATTTGACACTTGTGTCACCTATAATTTAAACCATGCTGTTATTCGTAAATGTTTTTAGCGATGATTGACTTGAGCATATTCTTACTTGCCTATTGATTCTCAATTACGAACCAGTCCCTTGGGACTCGACCCCAACTTACTTAGTTGGGTTATATTACTACTTTACGATCATTGGAACTTAGTATTGGATTAAGTGTCCTGATACGTGAAATCAAAATGGCGCCACTGCCGGGGAGTGGTATTATTTGAGAATTTTTAGTTAAGTTAAATTTTGCTCTTGTTAGTCATAGTGATACTTACTTAATTTTAGATTTGTTTTGCTTGTTTGTGTGTTAAAGCATGAAGTATGAGTGTGAATGGCAGCAATGGCAGCCAAGTAGGCCATCAAGATGACATCGAAAACCTCAACGATGTCAACGAGCCTCATACTAATGACCCCCCATCTCATGGGACGTATTGGTGCCATTTTATTGCCTCCGGTTGAAGGTAATGCGGTGTTCCACATCATGAGTACGATATTGTAACTCATGCAACTAAAGGGGCTTTCAGTGGTTTGGCTCATGAGTATCCCCATGAACACATTAGAAACTTCGTGGATGTAGTCGGACCATTCTCCTTCAAGAATATCTCCCAAGAATCGGTCCGGTTAAGGTTGTTACTATTCTTTTTTATGGGAGAAACGTGCAAGTGGTTGGCTGAATTGCCACAAGAATCAATCACTTCGTGGGAGGAGTTGGTTACCGCATTTCAAGTGTGATTTTTCCCTCCCTCGAAGATGATTACTCATTGGGACAACATTCAGAGCTTCAAACATCTAGAAGGCGAGCCAATTCATGAAACTTGGTTGCGATTCAAAAAGTTGGTGCTTAAAGGCCCAACCCATGGCTTGCCTGAACATGTTGTTGTAGTATTTTTATCGGAGTCTTGACTCGGTAAATAAGGGTGTTTCTGACCAACTTTCTCTGGGAGATTTGATGCAGCAACCTTATGTGATAGCGGCTCAGCTCTTGGATAGCATGACTACCATAAACAGGGCATGGTATACCCGTGAAGACCAGGCCTCCCCTCTCACTTTTAAACTAACCAAAGAGAAGATGGAGAAATACTAAGAGAGGGACCAGAACATGGCTAAGATCATGACACAACTTGACATTTTGTCTAAAAATGTCATGTGAGCTGGTGCACGAAGTGTCAATGGTGTGGGTGTCGGGTGTGCTAATCCGGATGAGTCTAAGTTTGAGACCTTGTATAATGAAGAGGTGAATTTCCTAGCCAACCAAGGTGGTAGTTATCGTTTAAACTACCCAAGGCAGGGTGGTAACCAAGGCTTGAATAGGGATGAAGTTTGGAAAGATCGTGATTGAGAATGGAGGGACCGAAATCCTAATTGGAAGGATGGGGAGAAGGATAGATATGTGCCTCCCCACGAGCACCAAAAGCCAAAGGATTCAGAAGGTGTCCGGTCTGAGGATATGCTTTCTAGTATCCTCAACAAAGTTGAGGAGTCGGACAAGATCTTGAAAGAGAAGAAAGAAGATGTGTCGACCCTTAGTCAGACCATCGCCTCCCATTCAGTGTCGATCAAGCAGGTGGAGACCCAAATGGGTCATATCTCGTCTTATCTAAACCTGAGATAGTAAAGGGGGGGGGGGGGTTTCCTAGTGACACTATGGTCAACCCCAAAAATGAGGTTTGAAGGTAGACTTGTGTCGTGCCACAACGTTAACTAAGGTGCTGCTTGGGAGGCAACCCAAGTTTTATTTTCTTTCTTCTTTAAGTTTAGAATAATGGTGTGTTGAATGTACAGGTCAAAGTGTGGAAAGTGGTTGAAAAGTGCAAGTTGGCGAGTTAAAGGTCCAGTGGGCGCTTCGCCAAAGAGGTCAGCAACCCCGACCCACACCGCCGTTGGACTCAAGACAATATTACATTGGAGTCTGTAAAACTCGGCGAGCCCATGAAATTATTGGCGAGTCGCCGACCAGTTCGGCGATCGCAATCTAGTCCACCGTTTGGACCCCCACATTCACTGGAGCTCCTATAAAACTCGGCGAGCTAAGTGACCACTCAACGTGTCACCAAGTGGTTCAGCGAGCACAACTAATGTTGCCGGATGGGCGAGAACTGGACGGTTTTTTATAAGGCCAAAGGTTTAAAATTACAACTCTTCACTTTCCATCACTTTCGAACTTCACAAACTCGCACCCGCACTTTAGTTTCTATATTTTTGCATTTCTAGTTGTATTTTAGTCGTTGATTTGTGCTCGAATTGGGATTACTTTGCCGCCTAGCATTTCAGTCTTGATTAATCGGCATTAAAGGTTGGTTTTCTAAACCCCGAGTTTATTTTTAACAATTTTTTACTCTTATGCAAATGATCTTATCTTGTAGTCGTGTGCTGGGCCGCTCTGATAAGATTAGAATGTTTGAATGCCTATTTTAATTTGAATGCCTTGCCCGTATTGCTTTCAATGTTGAAATCCCGTAATGTTATGCCTTAAAATTGATTAATTCTAGTGGGGTTGTGCTTGCATGTTGTTGGGTCTAGTTGGGTGAAATCTAAGTAACCCGTAGTTGTGCCAAATGACGTAATTTACCCCATGATAGAGCGGATGACATCACTCTTAAGGGCAAAAGTCATCAAATGGCCAACTTTGGCAAAACCGGGAGAAGTCTGAGTATCCCGGGGTAATGGGTGTTATGGGTCTTGTTTTAATATGAGTTGTGCATGCTTTGATTTTGTTTTTGGGGGTTGCGGGGTCGAATTCGAGAAGTTGGGTTGAAAGTAGGCACGTTCGGTCGTTTGAAGAGCTGGGTCGAGCTTGCCGAACCAATTGACAGTTCACCAAAAGTCCCCACCTCGCCTTTGATTTCATGCTAAACGAGTAGTTTTTTTCTGTAACTTTCGGCGAGAAGCTTGAGGTCGCCGAAGGCATTCAACGACTCGTCGAAAATCTTCTTGTTCGCCCTTTTTCTACACCCCTGAACCCTTATGCACTATAACTTTTAGTGGGCTAACCCTTGCTCTCTGAAAGTTGTCAGCGATTCGCCAATAGGCCTTTCCCATTGCCGACTTGCCAAAATTTTAGAGCCCCAATCCTTTCGGTGAGCCTGATCAAGCTCGCCAAAGCGATTCGGTGACTCACCAACCTGTTCGGCGAGTCTGTCTGCAATGAAGGGGGATCAAATCCTCCAAAAAGAGGAAAGCAAGAACCTCCAACTGGAGGTCAGAACAGGGGAAAGAGGCCCATATTTGACAGGGTGACTACTGGTTCCTAGGCTACTTTATCTGAGCTTTAGGACGACCAACCTTTGTAGTCCCGGAGGGATGAGATCTGAGCTAGATCTCACCCTGACACAGCCAGAGCTCCTCCAACTCCTACCCCCGCAGACTCAATGCCAGCTCCGACACCTCCTATGGCTGCTGTGCCACCAGTCATCCCTCCCCCAGGCTTTTGAACAAATTGAAATGTGATGGTTTGCGAACCATCCTCGAGAAGAAGTTTCTCTCGACAGAAGGCCTGGAGGACAAGTACTCAATTATGAGGGACACCATCCATTTCCATAGATTTGAGCAGTTCACCAGGCCCCGACCTCTATATTCCTTCATGGGTTCGGGAGTTCTATACATCTTATGGTGACCTATTTCCAAAAAGCAAGAAGAAGGCCAGCGAGTTCAGACCAGTTAAGTCGGTTGTGGTCCGGGGTAAGGAAATTGAATGCAATAGTGAGTGCATCAACACCTTAATTGACAAGGGATATGACTTTGACTACCCCAAACTGACTACTACGACATCTTTATTAGATGAGCTTAAGGGCTGGCTGGCGCCACTCATTTCAGACACCACCCCGGGGTGGATAGAGACAGGAGTCCTAATTTAGAAGAGGGACTTGAGTGTAGCTACACATTATTGATTTGGATTCATCAATAACTCTATTATGCCTTCCCATAATGAGTTTGTTCTCCGTCATCCTAAGGCGGCCTACCTTGGGTCAATTATTTCTAGGAAGAGCTTCAACTTGGGACTCATCATGGAGAAGGAGATGGCCATGAGGGCCAAGTAGAGACAGACCTCCTTTCTATTCCTGGTCCTGATCACGGAGCTGTGCCGGCATGCTGGAGTACCTCGAGATTCTTCTAGAGATTTTGATGTTACCCCATCCTCCTCCACTGACATCCGGTGTATTGAGGCCGAGTATACTAGAGAAGAGGATGACATGAGGAGGGAAGCTCCGGTGGACACATCTTCGGAGGTGGATATAGATTCGATACCTGCAGAGGCATCTTAGCCTACTCCGGTCTCTACGCCTTCAGGTACTTCTGCCCCTTCTACTTCTTCACAGTTTCCGTGTACCTCCACCTTGTCCTAGCCAGCCAAGATTACTCAGGCTATGATCCTGAAGATGGGGCATCTGGCCCATTCAGCTGATGTGAGGGCGACCAGACTAGAGAGATATGTTCCCTAGATGATTGAGGCGGCTAGTTTGGCTGCACTGACCCCCCTTCAGACTTCTATTGACACTCTCACCATGAGAGTTGAGGCAGGGGGAGACGTCCGAGGTGACGTCTTTGAAAGATAAAGTAGCTGATCTAAGGAAGGATGTAGACTATCTAAAGTCTACAGATTTCACTTCATTACTATAAGTTGCACACGATTTGGACGCTTATGAGATTCCTCCGGCTACCATCGGAGATGTGCATAGGGATGAGGCAGCAGTTGATGAGTCGAATGTCGAGACCGATGAAGAGCTAATTGAGATCAGAGAGGAGATCATATATGGAGACTTACCAGATTTTGAGTAGACTAATGTGCAGTCGCTGATCCAAACATCACTGACAGAGGCATCCATGGGTGGATCCAGTGGAGCTGGTCCTTCTGAGGTTACTCCGGGTACTAATGCCCAAGTCCAGATTGATGCACCGGGCACTGATTCAAGACAGATGGAGTGACTGAGTAGACATGATCCCTTCTTTACCTCCCTCTCTGTCTTACTTTGTTTTCCTTATTGGATATTTTAGTTTGCATTTGAGGACAAATGATTTTTATTTGTAGTGGGGTGAGGCCCATCTTTTGTGTGACCTTTTGTGAATATTGGTTTTGTTTATAAACTTGGGTTGTGAGAATATAATTGTGTTTTACACTGCTTTTGTGGATGATTGAGCTTGTGGCTCCTTGTTTTAAATGATAAATGATTTTTGGACTTTTTGGACCCTTCCAAAAAAAAAAATTGCCACCTCTTGTTCGTGTAAAATGTGGTCGTTCTCTTGCAAATTTGATTATCGGTTTTGATCAATACCGATGACTTGAATAGTGCTCATAATCGAACAAAAATGAATGTGCGGCTACGACGAGGCCAAATGAAGTTGCATAGACAATATGTGGACTCTTTGCATCTCATTGTGACTAGACAAGTATCGAATTGAGTTTCTTGTGATGAGCATTGCACACTAGCAAAAGTGTGGAGTCTTGTTTGACATTGGTGTCTATGCCTTGTGTGATGAGCTTACCGTGAACCATGTGTGATGACACCTAGAATTTGCCCCGTTGGTCTGGTTGACTAAGTGATGCAATCTCTTGATATGATCTTAGGCAACTTTGAAAAGTGAAACAAATTGATATTTAACCTCTTTTGTTGCCTACCCTGTGAGTGTGTGAACCCTTTTTGAACACCCTTTGAGCCTTAACCTTTTTCTTGGAAGAAACTTGATAAAATTGTGAACTTTCTTGATCCATTACCCATAATACTCATTATTTGTGGTTTGTTTGAATAGCCAACATAGGCCAAAATCCTAAGTTGGGGGTGTGATGAAAAGAGAAGGTAAATCAAGAAATGCAAGAAAGTCCCCTGTGACCCATGGTTTTGTGAAAAAAATGGAACCCCTCCATACAAAAAAAAAGAGAGCAAAAGAAGAAAAGAATGAAAAAGAAAAAGAATGAAAAAGTTGTGGAATAAATTTTTGAAAATACAAAGAAAATAGGGTTTCCAACAATCCATGGAAAGTGAATAATGGGATGACTTTTGTGCACGAATGAGAATGAAGAAGAAAAGGAATGGAAGTGTTGTTCACATCACATTTCATGAGGATTACAATTATTGAGCCTAAATGACCATACCATTGCACTCAGCCCCATTACAAGCCTTGAAATGACCTTTTTGATCTTGAGTGAGATGAAGCAAGTGTTGATTGGAAAATATGGGCAAACCTATGAGTGAAATTATGCACTGTGTTCATCTTTGTGAGTGTGAGCGTTGCATTAAATTATAAATCATTGTGTGTGAATATGGAACCATTCTTTGTGTGAGGGAATTTGAGTACCTTTGTTCAGCTTGAACTTGCATTTGAAGCAAGTATTGTGAGCTTGAGATTCTTTGACAATGATGAGTCACAACTTGAGTCTTTGAGTCCACAATTGATCTTTGCATAAGTAAGTTGAGTCTTCTTGTGTTCATTCATGATTGAGTCTTGTGTAGCACTGTTTGAAGACATCCTATTTGAGCTGCCGAACTTGAGTTTTACTTCAGGAAAAGCAAAAGTTTAAGTTGGGGGTGTTGATGAGTACACGATTTGGACTCATTTAGGGCATTATTTTAATAGATTTAGTGTCCCCAAATGCATATTTTGTGCCAATAACTGATGTAAATCCTTAAATTTTAGGTATTTGGATTGAGGAACAAAGCATGGCCACCAATGAGCAAAAAGGAACAAGGAAGCTGAAAGGACGAAGAAAAGAAGGCCTGAGGATCGCCTAATCCATTGGGCGAATTGCCGAATGGCTGATGTCTCGCCTAATGTTCTAGTGTGCCGAGCCTTGAAGGAGAAAATCAAGTCAGCGATCGAAAGGAGCAGTCGGTGAGTCGCCGAATGATTCCGCGATGTAGTGCCATATAGCCCAAAGTACAAAACCTAAAGATGCTGGAGGCCAAAGAAAAAAGGTGATGGAATTGACCAAAGGGCGGATCACCGAATGGATCAACGATCCGACTTATTGCGCCGAATGGTCTTTCGCAGCACATTTTTGGGCGACTATAAATACGTTTTTAAATTCTTAGTTTAGTATCAAACATTAAGTAGTTTTCATTATTATTCAGTTTTCAAGGTTGAGAGCTTAGAACTGAGTTTAAAGACAATATTTCCTTAGCTTTGAAAATTTGAAGATTTCCATTTCTGAGAAATTGGAAGTGGGTGTTGAAGATTCTTCATCTTAGACCTTTGTAAAGACAATATCAATCCTACCCAGTTGATGGAAACACAACTTGGTAACGATTTTTACCTTTTTATGATGTCTAGCTAAAACCCCAATTCTTAGGGTGTGATTATGTGATTATGGGTTGATTTAACTGCTGGGTATTGTTAACTGATAGTGTAAATGCTGTTTAAAAGTGATTTTGTTCATTAATTGTGGTTGAAATTAATAAGTTGTAGTTGCAAATACAATCTTAACTTCGTGTTTCTGTCTTGCTCAAGAGAGAGGTTTTAAAACCAAAATTTTTGAATCGATGATCTGTGAGTATTGGGTTGTCATGGGTTCAGCTCAAGAGAGTGAACCCTAAATCCTTTTCCACACATTCAGCTCGAGAGAGTGAATACACTAAAGCGAAGGCTGTTCTTAATTACTACTGATTGGTGTTCGAGAGAAACAAATTTGATTCGGGATAAATTGTTCGAGAGAAAGTTTAGTCCCATTAAAGTCTAGCTTATTCACCAATTTACAGCTATTCACTATTAATTGCAATTACGCAATTGTCTACCTTATCCCATAATCCAATCACATCCCAAGAACCCATCTCTATATTCGTGTTTTCGTTGATAATTGAAACCAACCCCCTCTGATATTTGACACTTGTGTCACCTATAATTTAAACCATGCTTTTATTCGTAAATGTTTTTAGCTATGATTGACTTTAGACTATTCTTACTTGCCTATTGATTCTCAATTACGAACCAATCCCTTGGGACTCAACCCCAACTCACTTAGTTGGATTATATTACTACTTTACGATCGTTGTCACTTAGTATTGGATGAAGTGTCCGGATACGTGAAATCACACAACCCATACAATAGTCTTAAAACAAGAAATAAAGACATAAAGGAAATGTGGGTAAGGAAATGTGGGTGTTTTCCTCAAAGCAATGAGGACTCACCAAGATCTTCAACTCCTTAGCTCCTTAGGAAACTTAGCTTCAAGATAACACTTAACACTCAAATCTCCAAACTCTATATTTGATTAGAATATAGGCAATATACGTTAGTACAAAATATACCAAGTATGAAAGCTAGCACAACATCATACGAGCATATCAAAATGGTTAGTCAACATAAGACAGAAGCATAAGAGATAATAACCTAGTCATAGCACAATCATCACAGTCATAGAATAATCTCCAACATAGGCCTCATATAATCATAAGTCAACATAAGACATAGTTAATGATCATAGGAGATAAGTCATAATCATAATAAGCCAAGTTTCTAACATAAGCATCATATAAGCATAATTGACTCTTAGTCATCTCTACCATAATAGAACAATTCTCAAGTAACCTCAAAAGTATACAAGTGCAAAGCATGAATAGCATCCCATAATACCACCCAAACCAAGTATCCCTTTTTGGTCATCTTAATTATAGCCTATACACATGGTAAAATCTTAAGCTCTTCTTACAATAAGGGAACCTTACTCTTAAATATCCTCAAAGCACACTTGTGCAATGTATGAAAGGAATCCCAGACTACTCTTCACAACAAGCATAACCTTGAAGTCATCATAGTCATATTTACCCTACTTTGCTCTCATTACTAGCTTACGTCATAATGACAAGGGAACAATCACCCTAGTCAATCATATCAGGTCCAGGAAGGCTACTATAGCACAATCATATCTAAGCATACATCATATAAGACAACACTCATAAGGTAACCTTAAGTCATACTTATGCAATACATGAGTGGCATCCCATACTACCCCTCCTACTAAGTACTTATGTAGGTCATCATACTCATGTTCCTTAATTAGGGACTAACCCTCTTTTTAAAGCATGGGAACTCTAGAAGACACTATACTAACTCTATCTTAGTTCCTTTTTGTTTTGAACCCTAAGAGATGCTATACTAGGTACATCCTAGTTCATCATGCTTGAACCCTTGCAGATGCTACTTAAAGCATAACTAAGTTCAGTGTAACGTGGGACCTATGTGATACTTTTTTTAGCGTGTCTAGGTTCATTATTATTATGGTCTCTATGAGGCACAAAATTAAGCATGTCTAAGTCCATTTATACTCTTGAACATTATGAGGTACTTCACCAAGCTTACCTTAGTTCCTTATTATTTCGAACCCTAGGATATACTACACTAAGTACATCTTAGTTCACTTAGGTTGAACTCTAGGAGATGCTACTTAAAGCACAATCTTAGTACATTAAATTTGATCTCTAGAAGATGCTCCTTCAAGCACAATCTTAGACCATTACTTGCATTGGGCTCTAGGAGATGCTACATTATGCATAATCTTAGCCCATGAAGTTTGAACTCTAGGAGATGCAACTTGAGCACAATCTTAGTTCATTACTAATCTTATTTAATTGGGATATGGCCTTAACCGACATGAGAACATATTAGTTATCACATGATCTCTCATGGTGTTACTCACACCATCAAGGTCCATTTCCCTAAGGTAGGACCGGTTTGTTAGCTTAGTCGGATCCACTAGATAACTTTCTTACAGGGCATTGTAGCTATGGGATACAAAGATTGCTACTAGAAACCCAAACTACACTAAGTGAGGATTCCATCTCATGAGACACACTTGGGGAAATCCATACTTTTCTAGGTGAGAGATTCCATGTGGGAAGCCCAAACTAATCTAGGTGGTAACCTCCATGAAAGCCCAAACTCAACTAGGTGGGTACCTCCATCTCATTTCAATATCCACTCGGTGCTAGGCATAAATCCAACAAGATAATCATTAAGTCTCTACTTTGACTCAAGTTTATGGAAAGATTGTTCTTTACAACCAATCTATGCTAATACCTCTTTTGGAACATGTGTGAGCAACTATCACCATCCATGACCTAGGTATAAAGTCTCTCTAGACTTGGTTCAATTAGGTAAGAGAAGTCCTTCAACCCTAGAACCATTACTATGTGAGAAGTCTTTCATGTAAAGTTCATCTTCATGCCTAACATCATGTCTAGGATTCTACATTAGACAAGGATAACATCATGACCTAAGTGATTCTATCACTTCCTACCATCTATGATTCATAAGGCGAATTAGGTAGGTAAAGATCCTTCATCATAATTCTATTCATTAACCATGTACTCACATGTAGATTTTACTCTCAAGGCCTTAGCATCTATAGTTAATCATATTAGCTTCACTCTTAGCCCTAGTGATCAACATTCACAACTATGAGTCTTCATTCTCAATGACTCCACACCATGGAAACATATTATGAACCTAGATTACAAGGCATTCTATCACATTCTTCATTACTAGGTGATTCTAGCCACAATTCATCCTTAAAGGTTCAATTTAAACTTTACAAGTCAAGATCAATCATGTAGTATAGAGTCTAGTTCAATTCATGTCTAGGTATTCCTAATCTTGATCAATTACTACTCATGACATTGATTTAGGAGGATCACTCATGAACCTTCAATTTCACCTCTAATGGCATAAACCGACAAATATCACATTCATCAATTTAGACTAGGGTTTACCATAAAAATCACATGAATTCATCATAATATCACTAAATAAAGTTAAATAAATCGTAATTGGCATTATCCACTAGATTGAAATAATACCCAAACCCTACCCACAATGTAAGATCAACCCTAGCTAGAATCATAATTGGGGGGAAACTATGGGGGATTTATGGGGGAAGAACCCATAGATGAATAAGATAAACATACCTCTTTTCAAAGCCCTAAATAAATCTTGAATCAATGGAGGAAATCTGTCCTCTTCCCTTTTCTTCTTATTGTTCTTCTTCACTTCTAGAGAGAGAATATTTGGAGAGTCTTTTGGGGGTTCTCAGATGAATTACTTAATGTATTAATTTAGGGGTGTATTAGGCTTATATAGGAGGTAAAATAACTAACTAACCGACCTCTCTTAACCCCTAATTAATTAACTAATCAATTCCCAAACACTTAACTTAAAACTAAAAGTTGGAAATATGTGTTGACTTACGGATCCCCACCCACGGACGGTTGGGTTGACGGATCGTGCTGCTACTTCGTGGATGGAATCTGAGGCTCAACATTTCAGGCCTTTACCCACGACCCCCACCTATGGGGTGTGGGTCCACCTATTGCCAGTAGGTGGCCAATCATATGTGCTGCCTAAAATTGCAGATTTGGGGCTGTTTTAAGGGTCCTCCCCAAGGACCCCTTGGGTGGTCCTTGGGGGCGTCGTACCTTGACGCCCAAACCCCTAAACCCCTATTATAAGTATGAGAACCCTTTTTTACAACTTTTAATCCTCATACCACACTCCAAAAGTCTTACGAAAGGCTCTATAACTCACTAGTTCAACTTACTAGTTTCCAGGGTGTTACAATTGGCCTGAGCCGTCACAGCTTGATCTTGAGTAGTCAAAGCTTGGGCTAACATTTGAAAATCCTACTGAACCTCCACATCCGACATAGCCGAAGGATTAATCAGAGCTTGATTGGATTGTGGAGTTTCTTCATTCACATTGTCACTCTCCATTCTTCTTGCTCTAGCCCTTCGTGTATTCATATCCTGAAGACACAAGAGAAGGATTAGGAGAGGGACTTTATTGAGTTAAAATCTAAGGCACGACTTAAGAGTAATGAAAGAAGTGTAGTTTCCTAAACATCTTATAGCCTCTCATTCATAAATGTGGCACACTTCATACTTACGAACAACACTCTACTAGACATGGCTTATGAGACATCATCCTAGAATCATTCTAAACATTATGCTCTGATTACCAAGTTTGTCACGACCCAAGGGTACCCCCTAGACGTAGTACATAGAACCCCGAAAGGCACCATGAAAGCCACTTAGCATATCATAACATAAGCATAGAACAATAAAGAGTAAAAAAATGCATTTCAAGTCCAAAAATTTTATAAAGGAAAATGGAAGTCTAGACTTGTCTCATTATAGCCATCTATTACAATATTTCAAACGAAAAGGGACACAACCCATACAACATAGTCCGAATATGAAATACTATAAATGAAATTACAAGTGACACATCCGTCCTCGAATCATAAGGACTCACCACAAGCTAGGAGAATAGTCGAATCCAAGCTCTAGTCACAATGATGACCACCTTGATAATCGGACCCTACACTTGGGGGAAAATATAGGAAAAATATGGGTTAGTACAAAGATGCACTAAGTATGATATCCATGCATAAAAACCTTGAAAATATGCTAAAAGGGACATTTTTGTTGAATGCATGCAATTTACTAAGTTAAAGTATCATTTTGAAGAAAATGGAAAAGCATAAGTCATAAACATAATCAAATCATAGATCATCATATCATAAGAGGAACATACCATAAATACCCTCAAATCATACTTGTGCAATGCATGAATAAGATCCCATAATCTCATCCATACTTAAGTAAAACTTCTTGAGTAACTATAGTTCATAATTCGTATGCTTGTTCATACTATCATAGTGGGATAAGCCTTAACCGACATAGACCATGCGAGCTTAACATGGAATTCGGTGTCTACCCCACACTGAAAAGAGGTTGTCCTACTTGCCTAAGGTAGAACCATACTATTAGCTTAGGTGTATCCACTAGCTAATTACCTATGAAGACACATAATTTATGGGATAAGCGGATTGCTACTAGAAAAATCGGTCTCTACTATCGTGAGGGCTTCCATTCCAAGAGATTTCTCCTAGAAACCCGCCCTCTACTATCGTGAGGGCTTCCATCTCATATCATTATCCACTCGGTGCTAAGCATTAATTCCCACAGAGTTCATATTAAGTCTTGACTTAAGTTCATAATAATGGAAGAATGTCTTGACACTAAATCCAACAGAACCCTCACTATAGCTCATAGATTCAATAGGTGAGAATATCCTTTCAACCTTAGAATCATCATATCATAAAAATACATAAGTGTGTACATGAGGATAATCTTCCAACAACACAACAACTATATCATAATCATAATCACTTTACTCTCAAAGTGTTTTTAAAGCATATACATAAATCTCATAATCATGCATAATTCACATACTTTGCCCTTCAAGGACCATAGATCATATTCCATCAACACATCTAGAATTACTAAATTATACATAGATGATTACATAATTCAAATAGCTCAATTACTACAAGCATAGTCTCATAATATTCTTCTTTCATCAATTCACCCACATAACAAGGTCGGTAATTGGGATATGGGGATTTCATGGATTCTTGGGAGATTTCATCATAAAACCATTATAAAACATCAATTCAATCATAATATAAAGTAATTAAACCAATAAAATCATTTTTGAAAGGAATCCATGACTTGGAGTCCTTAACTTTTGAGGGAATCACTAGTTTTGAAATTTGAGTTTGGAGGGACTCCATGGATGAAGGACTACCATACCTTAGCTATGAGTTCCAATAAATTTGAGTAGAAAATCTTGCTCCTTCAACCCTAGCTTCAACTTTCTTCTTCTTCTTCCTTGAAGTTCTAGAGAGAGAATTTTGGGGAAAAGTTGGTTTTGATTTGGGATTTTTGAATTATGAGGAAGATGACTTAATTTAGTGACTTAAAAACCTTATATAGTTAGTCTAATTTAGTGTAAAACGATGTCATTTAATATTAACTAAAATTGGAAAATCCCATAATACCCCTAAATTTAACTGCCAAAAATCAGTTCCAGGCCTCACCCACAACCCACTATTGATGGACCATGGTTTGACCCACGGCCCATGCTGGTGAACCGTGGTTGGAGTTTTGGGACTTGGTTCTTGGGGCCTTGACCTACCCCCTCACCCACGAGGCGTGGGAGGACCTACGGGGAGTGAGTTGCCCTCGTGGGTCACTGCCTAGGCAGCCTCCTTAGGGTCCTCCTCAAGGACCATTGTTGGTCCTTGAGGTTTGAACCTTGATGTTCTAACACGAAAATATTTATTTTAAGGTACGGGGAGGTACCTTTACGACTCTAACCCTCATTTTAAGCTCTAGTTTATCCCACTAGTTTCCGGAGTGTTACATTAATCCTAATGGCCCTATTGATAAATACAAAGCTCGCTTAGTAGCTAAATTGATTCTAATCATTTGGATAGGATGCTAGGGAGAAATGAATCTATTTCTACCTAACAAATTGCAAACTCTAGTAGCATATATGTTGTTAGCTACTTTGAGTTTGATTAGGTACCATAATTTTCTACAAAACAATGATTATACATGTTAAATTTTGATATTCAATATAATTAACACATTAATTATAAGGTAATTGTAACGATCCTCAATGTCATTTTATGTTTTTTTTCTTCTTATTTTTCCAATTTGACCCTTTCCATAGCCTTAGTTTGTTGTTTGTGACTTGTGGGATGGGTAACACGATTCCCAGACTGATTGAATGTTTGTCAGAGAATTTTTTTTAGTTTTTGAAGTTAGGAACTAAGGAAGATTGACTATAGTCAACATATAGGGTTAACGAAGTAATTTTCAAATTATGAAAATTCTACTATGTCTAATGGGTGATTTGTTACTTGAATGGATAGTTTGCAAGGGTCCGAAGCACCCAAGAATGATTTAAACTCTTGGATGGAAATCTTGGGTTTCTTCAACTTGGAGTTGACCACAATAAATATTTGATCGAGACAATTTTAAAATGGTGATTTGATTCTTCCAATAGGTTCGCAACATGTTTTATGACCAATTTGCATTATTGATTTAGAGCACAATTGAATTTTGTGCAAGTCTAAGAACAGTCGCACAAGAGGGAAGTCTCGTGGTTGGTGTTATTGGCGCGGGGAGGGAAGTGTGCAAAATTTCACAAGAGGGAGGCACATAGGTTATTGTCTAGCACAATCCTTCTAAAGGAGCATGATTATGACAAACGTGGTTCAACAACTAAACAATGATTTTCGTTGGTTTTTCACCCATTTCCATTGTGGACTTCTAGTTGAGACGATTCTTGGTGGTATTTCTATTTTATTGAAAGAAGGTAAGTTCCTAATAACTTGATTGATATTTCCTCTCTATTTTATCGTAGATTTTAGGATTAAATCATTGTTTGTGGATTTGAAATTGGAATATTTTTGCGGAAGAATTTTTAATCGATTTGATAAATTGAGGGCCAGTCATACTCTATTTAGGATTTGAGTTCTTTGTCATATGGGTAAGTGAATTTCGAAATAAAATTACAGTTTTATTATCGGGTCTCCATGGTTGACTCTTCACTCGAAATTGACCAAAAAAAATTATATTGTGATATGGTTATCGATGGACTTGTGTTTACATATAGATTATGTTTTTTATATATTGAGGAAAATAAAAAATTAACTAAAAAATATAACTTGAAGAAAAAATTAAAGCACGCAATAAGGTAAACACAAAAATATTTTCTTCTTCCAATCTGTAGGAGTCTTGGAGTGAGAATCTAATGAACAAGAGTTTAAATTTCTCTAGAAAGAGGTAAGTGAGCTCCGGTCAAAGAATGTAGAGCTCTAGGTTGAAAGTGAGATTTGAGCTGGCTATAAGCCATCAACTCGGCCAACAACACACCTGAAATCAAAGACCCCTTTAGAAGTTGAAGGAGAATCTTTGTTCAAGGTCGCACCTGGAACTATTTTTTCTGGTAGCAAGGCGAATAAAACAGAGTTACGAGAGTGTGTCCTTCCTCTTCTACTTTCAAGTTGCAAACTAGGAGATGGGCACAACTACTCTCGTGATGAAAATGCTTATCTATGAAATTCGTACTTTTGATGAGAGCATATCAGTGCTTGCACACACATTTGAAACGCAAGAGTGTTTCCACATGCAACCTCAAGAAAACATGAACTACTAAACTGGTAAAGGACGACGATCAATTAACTCCATTTCTTATAACGTCTGTTGTCATCATATACATATCTGATATATCTTCTCTTGTCATCAAATCCATATATGATATATCGTCTCTTGTCATTAGATCCACATAGGATATTTCGTGCAAAGAGTTGTTATACTGATGACTTCTTACAGGCTATTGCTGCACCATTTGTCTTTGAGATGATAAATCGTACTGATCATGAGTACTAACGAACTGTTTTTCAATTTGCTCATCAGTCATTATTGAGCTATCTTCATCCCACTTGTGATTTCATTAAAGAAAAACTTGATGTTGTGAACCTTGATGTTCTATGAATGTTTTGTTTCTCTTCATAAACTTCTTTTCCATGTCTCTTAGAATTATTAGTTCTAGGCACGCCAATAATGCGAAAAGAAAAGGAAAAAAAGTTTATGAAGAGAGACAAAACATGCAAAGAACATCAGAGTCCGTGACATCAATTTTTTTTTTATAAAATTGCAAGTGAAGGATAATGATAGCTCCATATTGACTAATGAAATAAATGAAAAGCACTTTTTTAGTACTCATTATCACTATAATTTATCATCACAAGGACATACAGTCCATCAATTTCCTGTTGGAAATTATCAGTATGACCACTTTTTGCACGAAATATCCTATATGGATCTAATGACAAGAGATCATATATGGATCTGATGACAAGAGAAGATATATTCGATTTGTATCTTATGACAAAAAACGTCATGAAAAATGGTGTTAAATAATCGTCATCCTTTACCAAAAGATCTAGTTGTTGATAATCTATTAAGGTTGCCTACAAAATCAGTCTTGAGTTTCAAATGTTTGTGCAAGCACTTATATGCTCTCATCAAAAGTATGAGGTTCATAGAAACACATTTCCATCACTAGAACAGTCATTCTCGTCTCCTCGTTATTGGAAGTAGAAGAAACACACCCTTGTATTCTCCTTGTTCCCTGAAAAAATAGTTCCATCTCTGACCCCTGAACAAACAATTCTCCTTCACCTTAGAGAGTCTTTGATTTCATGTGTGTTGCTGGTGCAGTTGATGGCTTGTTCTTAATGCTGTGAGAGAAGCCCTGGAGTAGGCTCTATCCAGAAAAGAAGAGGATGGCTCCGAGAGCGATGAATTTTTAGGTTTCTTAGATGAAGAGAGAAAAGATACCCTATATGCACCTTCTCCATCCTAATTGTTTGCAGTTATGTTTTCAATTATTTTTGTGCCTTCAAATCCCAATAATCATTTGCTAATTACGTTTTGAGGCTTTCTTGTGCCCAAAACCCATCCTTTTTGCATTGTGATTGGATATTAATGTAGTGACCCTCTTGGTCATTTCTGTGTCTTGCCTTTTGTGTGTCGTTTAGAGCATTCCTATAGCGACCCCAAGTCATTTATGACTTGCTGGGACTGACAGTTCGGTCACCTGGTCGTTCGTTTGGTCATAATTTGAGTTTTAGTGTTTTGGAGCTTATGAACCTTGA
>JAJOOS010020181.1:0-21553 GCA_029582725.1 Solanum chiquidenum | reverse complement strand
TCATACCTCTACTCCTATCCCTACCCCCAGCCCTCACCCCCCCCCCCCGCCCACACCCCACCCCTCCCCCCCCCTTCCCGCTTCAGTTCTCCAACAATATGACATCCCACCCTTACCCCAACCTCCATGCCTCTTCAGTTCTCCATCAATAACACCCTCCCTCCTTTTCCCTTCTCACTTCAATCATCCTTTATCTTAACCCAAATTCAATCAGAAAAAATGACCCAATTTTTGAATTCTTATCGAATTAGAGTTCAAAATTTAGGTAGTTTTTTCAATGGAGATTTTGAATCATGTTTTATGAAATTTATTTGGATTATTTGAATTGAAAGAAAAATAAAATTGATAGTAGATATTGAATCTGATGGTAGTGAAGGGATAAATTTGATGGTGGATTATAATTTTCATGGTGATTGTTAAGAGTTTAAATGGTTAAAATAAGTGGGTTTAGTGTTTATGGAGTGGGTGTTGATAATGAAGAAGAAGGAATCAAAGGACATGCAATTTTATATTTTTTTTTATAGATCTGGTCATTTATTGACGTGGCGCTGACATATGATGACTTGGAGGCGAGTGTAAAACACCTCCCATCATGTGAGTGGCTATATAGGTTTTAGGCTGTGTTAAGGGTGCGTTTATTACACTTAAAAATAATTTGAGAGGGGGGTGGGGGGTAATAGGACTCATGTATAGTTAAAGTGTGTCGTTGGAATTTCGCGTAGAGTTGAGGAGAGTACTTGTACATTTTTCCTTTAAAATAATAAAAAATATTTAAAAATTGATAACTTTTGAATTTTAATTAAAACTTCTGAAAATGTACAGAACCGTGTAATAGCGGTGGAAGTCTTTGCAAAATTCAAACTTAATTAAATTGAAAGTTATACAAATTTCGACAAAAATGACAAGATCCTATAATCTCAAAATTTCGCATACATTATTACATGACTATAGTAAAATTTATGTCGTACTTTTTATGTTCATGTTTTTACTTAATATTAAATTATTTATTACTCACTCTATTTTAATTTGTCTATTAAAATTTTAGCTAAATTTGAAACATTAAATAATTTTTTTTTTACTTTTTTAATTGTGAATATATATATATATATATATATATAAATGTGTATCAGAATATCTTTTAATATATGATATTAATCATTTCATGTGAAAATTTAGAATTAAAAACTTGCGAACAAGGAAATAATATTATTTCATGTAAATATAGTTTAAAAAAATAGCAGGGCAAAATATAAAAACATAAGATGTTTTTTTTTATCAATGTAAGATAATAAACATATTAATATTATCTTTATGTAAATTTCAACACAATATATTATAAAACTAAAAGCTTAATATACCTGATCAAATTATAGAAATAATATTTTAATTTTATAAAAATTAAGTTGTGTATTAATAATAATTTAATATTCTCTAATAAATAAGTTAATAATTTGTAACATTATTTTAAAAATATCCATTACAAAATTCATATTAAATCTTATCAGTTAATTTTAATTAAAATCATCATAACATTTTAAAATATCCGCGCAACACGCGAGGACATATATTAGTGATTTATAAGCACAGGACGGTATGTCTATAGACATTCGAGAAAATGATCAAAATGGTCCTTAATGTGTGAGTGATGTTTTACTTTGGTCCTTAATGTATTTCATCAGTTGATTGAAATTTTTTGATCCTTAATATATTTCACTCGATTGAAATGATCCTTAATGTATAACAAAACGTGTTCATTTTGATCTTGTGCCCTAAACTTAACAAATTTATCAAAATGATATATATTAAATTTAACTGTGGACCCCACGTGGCTAAAGAAATTCACTATTATAGTGTTGTCTTCTTTGTTAGCTGTAAAGAAAAATTCCATGAAATCTAACACCATTTTCTCTAATTTTTCCAACAAAATTTATTATTTTCTTTAGCTTAAAATTGAAATGGATATTAGGTCAATGGAACAATATTTTAGAAAAGAAAAAAAGTAAATTTTGTTGGAAAAACTAGAAAAAAATGATGTTAGATTTTATGGAGTTCTTTCTTTGAAGCTAACAAAAAAGACAAAAATGATACTCCCTCCCTTTCAAATTAATTGAATTGTTGAGACATTTTTCATGTTTCAAATTAACTGAATTGTTCAATTTTGAAGATTACTTGTAGAATGTTCTTCCAATTTTACCCTTCATTAGTTAGTATTGGAATTAGTTATTAATTAATATTTAGTTATTTTAATCATAAATTAGATAATAATTAATAAGGGTAAAAATGAAAAGTTATGCCTAATTTATGTCTTAATCTTCTTTTCTTAAAGGGTGTGAAACACCTCAACAATTCAATTAATTTGAAACGGAGAGAGTAATTTTTTTTAGCTAGTAGGGTCCATAGAAAAATTTAATACATTTTATTGAAATAAATACGTTCGGTTAGGCTAAAAGATCAAAATGAACACATTTTGTGATACATATTAACAATCATTTCAATTAAGTCAAATATATTAAATACCAAAATGAACACATTTGTTATACATTAAAGATCATTTCAATCAAATGAAATATATTAAGGATCAAAATAAAGAATTACCAATGACCATTTTGGTCATTTTCTCAAAGACATTTACCCTATTTTTTGTCAAAAGAAATCCCCAAGAATTAAAGCAAGGATATTAGTCTTTTGAACTTCTTTCGTTTGGCATTTTGATGGAAGAATACTTCCACCCTTCTCCTCACTTTCTTTTTTCTTTTTCTTTTATTACTCTAGATTATATTTCTGTATTATCCCATTATTTTGATATTTTAGTCTAAAAAAAATGAATTTGATATATCTCAATCTACTAACCTTTAATCCCATTATTGTTAGAAAATATATTTTTTCCATTATAAAAAAAAAACTTAACAGCTAGCTACCATCAGATTTAAATAAATGTATAAGAAACGTGTATTAGTGTATAATAAGTAGTGAACCTCCAACCTCATTATCTCCTCACTTTTTGTCAAATCTGAGAACGTGTCATTTGCTAAAGTCGTTGGTGTCATTTGCTACTCTATTATTATTATAAATAAATAGAGTGACATATAATTAATTGTATTGGTTTTTGTAGAGAGAGTGTAGTGAAAAAAGATCTAATGGAGAAAAAATACGAGAATGAGAAACTTGTTTCTTTGCCCCTCCTGTTGGGTGGATCTGATGAAACTGAGACTGGAAAAACCTCTTTTATCAAAACCACTTTTCACGGACTCAATGCTCTATCAGGTTCTTTTCTTCTCACTTTCCAATTATGCATTAATGTTAGCATCTTCCCCAATCAATGTTTTTCTTCATCCAAACCCTTCCCCCATTTCCTTCTAAATTTACTCTATTCTTCACCAAAAAACCCACCCTCTCTCCACACCCAATTTCATAAATAATGCAAGATTTGTAGTATTTAAAACAAATTATAAATATTTGTGTTAATAAAAATTATTGTTACTAAATATATCAGTTTCTTCCTGTCTAAGTAAACTGGAAATTGTTTCACGTAAATGGGGAAGCAATGTTTCGAATTGAATAGCTCTCTTGGAAAATAAAAGGGAAAAAATTCAAATATATCATCTAATTTTTCGTTTTGAGAAAAGATTTATTTATGTCCCTCTTTAAAAATTTGGGTTATCGATGTTATTTTCGTTTGAAACAAAATTCATTCGTTTACATCATTATTCAAAGTTCGATTAAGTTTTTTTTTCCCTTTATTCAATATTTTGAAAAATCTACAGTTGTCTTCTTATAAAAAATCAAATTATTCTTTTTTTTAAAAATCTTTTTAAGATTCCAAATATTGCACTAAATCGTCATTATATTGAAGAACAGTAACACTAATTTAAAATTATTATATAAAGTTATTAAAATTTTGAACAAAATTTTATTATTACAATTTGATATTATATTTTTCGTTAAAAATTTACATTATTGATAATCTTACTTCATAACGTTAACCTATAAATATGACAATCTTTCTTTGAAATTCTATATAACAAATCATTTTAAAAAAATTAGTGATTCCTATTTAAAAAACTAAACTTTAAAGAAAAATATATATAATGATAATTTTCTTAAAATTTGGCTTTACACTCTCAATCTATCTTATTGAGTATATATCCTGCTTGGACAACTCATTGGACATTCTTTGGCAAAATACCATCATCCCAACTGGATCACTCATAGTCTGTCCCCTCCAGTGATAAGTGGTCCAGTATTATCTTGTAAGATGATTAATGTTGTGTGGCTATCTCCATTTATGTAACGATGTTTGACTGAATATGATGTTTATAAATTCTGTTAGTAAATCACCTTGCAGACCAACTTAATTGATTGTTTTAGATTCAATTAATTATAAATAAAGGAAAAAAGTTTAAGTATGCAATCAAGTTTTTAGAAAAAAAAGCTCATTTATGTCGTTCATTAAATGTTTGGCTTATTTATTTTATTTTCTATTAAGAAAAGAAAAAGTTCATTCAAACTGAGTGGTAAAAAAGGTATAATGCTAAATGGGCCAGAAAATTTGGCCAGAAATTTAAAAAGTCTATAATATCTTTTTTAATTTAAAATAAACTGATCTTTTTTTTATTTTTTAATTAAAAAATATTAAAGTTAAAAGGGTAAAAATATTCAAAAAAATAAAATAACATAGATAAAATATCATTCTGGCCAAATTTTCTGATCAAAAGGATTTTTCCGTAAAAAAGTATGCTGACTTTATCTCATTAATGTCTTTTTACTGTTTAGATCTTCCCGTCTTTTCTTTTTGTAGAAGAGGTCATCATCTGTCTTTATCGTTATATAACTAGAGCTGTCATAAGACATACAAAAATTGATAAATCGAATGAATCTTTCTTTAGTGGTTTATTAGTTTGAATTATTGATTTAACGATTTTCAAACAATTATCCAACAAAAATATTTAGCTATCGATTCAATTTTTTATTTTTAAATTTTAGTTAATGTTCAAAACGATAATTCAATAAGATAATATTGAAAAAAGAATTATTTATTCCAAATTATATAATAATGATTTGACAAAAGAGGTTGCTTAAATGGTAATCAATCTCCACCCGCTATCTATGGTTGAAGAGCAAAAAGGTGGGAGTTCTTCGAATGATTGAAAATAATACTTTCTTTGTTTTAATTTATATAGCATAAATTGAATTTTGGGAGCAAAATAACTTAAGTTTAA
Organism: Solanum chiquidenum; assembly: GCA_029582725.1. Classification (NCBI taxonomy): domain Eukaryota; kingdom Viridiplantae; phylum Streptophyta; class Magnoliopsida; order Solanales; family Solanaceae; genus Solanum; species Solanum chiquidenum. The sequence continues at coordinate 16,334 of JAJOOS010020181.1, read as the reverse complement.
TCGTGATTTTGAGCATTAAATCTTTAAGTTTTTTGAAATAAAATTTATTTATTTGATTTAAAACTATGTAAAATAGTACTATATATCACAATAATTGATAATTTAAAATATTTTAAAGATGAATGAAAAAATTATGATTAATAAAGACTGTTTGAATTTTGATATTCGAAAGGTGCTATATAAATTGAGAAATAAAAAGTAATAATAACAATATTGGGTTCAGTACTCCACAGTTTTCCACTATTGAAAACATATTGTAAAATGTAAATCCTATAAAGCACCACCATCTTGGTTTGGGGTTCTTTATTCAGTCAAATTTTAGAGTCATTTTGGCTTCAATGATTTCTATTTTTATTCTCCTCTTCATCATCAATTAATAAAATTTCTTAAATATTTTATTTAATATAAGAGAAAATAGTTAAATGTAAGTGTATTTTACTCTTTTTTGAGAGAGCAAAATCAATAACAAATATTAAAATTTTATTCAATCAATTTAAAATCTAAGATCCAAGACAAACATAGACAAATTTCCTCATCAATAACCATCTTGAAATTTACCATGTCAATCAATACACCAAAATTTTAGAGAGCAACTCTACAATCAAGAACACTATGAATAAAAAACCTTTCAAATCAATGCAAATTTAAGCTTCAATAATCTTAATATAGTTACACCCAATTGATTTTCTTCAATAACCCACAAAATTATTTGTAATTGCTTGCAAATTTTGTTAACTAATTTCTCTCAAGTTTGAACCTCAAGGTCCATCAAACAAGTTTTACAAATCTTATTTCAAGTTTCAGACAACCAATTTAGTAGATAAATTTAATTTCAGCTCCAAATAATATTCCTCAACTTATATATAGTAGATCAAGCTATTTTTCACTTCAAAATATATTTGAAACATATGAAAATATTAATTTCTTATTTAGTGGTAAATTGAGATCATTACATGATGAGAATTTAAAAAAAACATTGTCTTAACTTTGAACTTTCTAAACACATAATAGTTATTATGATATTAATGATTTAGATTTAGATTTTGAATTAAAAGTTTTAAGAGAAATAATACAAATAGAAGATAATGATCTAATGAAAATACTCAATCAAATAAAAAAAATTGATTCTTTTCCAAATGCACATATTACTTATAGGATAATGTTAACAGTTCATGTAATCGTTGCCTCAACCGAAAGAAGTTTTTCGAAATTAAAATTGATTAAATCTTTTTTAAGATCAACAATATCTCACGAGATATTGAATGGAGTAACTATATTATCAATTGAAAAGGAATTTTTAAAACAAATCGATTATACAACAACAAGTATTGGCCTCACATCTAAAAATTAGAAAAGTAGATTTTAAGTAAAAGTATATATGATGAAAAAAATAAAATATTAGGGCCCCTCTCTTAAGTTTCTCTTTAGGCCCCAATCTTGTTGAGTCGATCATGTTGCTCCCAATCATATGAAAGTGTGTTGATTTTTATGGAATTCCAACGTACTTCATATCCAAAGTTTTATGAACTTAGTCAACCCAGTGTTTTTGCTTCAAACAATTAGCAACCAACATTATTCAATCAATTTAAAATCCAAGATCTAAGACAAACATAGAAAAATTTCAATGTTTTGATCCCTTCAATGGAGTTTTAAATTAGTAAACTAATAAAAAAGGTTTTAATAAAATATTCACATGCCAAATGCATGAGCTTCATTAGTCAACATAGATGTGGTTGTTGCTTTGTAAGGATGTATAATAATTTTAATTTAAAATAATTTAGAAGGGGGATAGGACCCGTGAAATTAAAGTGTATAATGACAAATTTAAATATAGATGGCTGGACATGTCGTTCATTTCCTTGTTTAAATTATCATTGTTCATATGGCTTGTTGTTTATATTTTGATGCATGATTTTCTTTTGTGACCACATGCTGCCTATTTTTATTTTTTGTGAACAATAAATACCCTCCGAAGACCTTGTATATATGAATAAATAAAAACACGAGAAAAACAATTAAAGTAGAATTTTCTTATCGGTTAAGTCAAAATCAAATCATTAATTACTGCTAACTGATTAACCAAAAATCGATAACAATTATTTTATTGGGGTTATTATTAGATCGATAAGCAATAAGCATGTTTAAAAACCAATAATCGATAAACCATCAACAAGACGTGATGGTTCTTGTGCTTCATAACTTAATGCTGCACTATGACATGAATAAATCAATCTGGCTGTCATTATATATAACTGCAAGTGTTCTCTATTCGCGATTATAGGGGAGAGTTAAATGTGAACGATGGTGATCGATCTACTGAAATTTCTTTTAAAAGATAATGAGATTTAATTTCTTTTGCACTTGAAAACTTAAACTTGTTACTATATTCATTTTTTCAGGGGTAGGAATTTTGTCAACTCCATATGCTCTATCTTCAGGAGGGTGGTTAAGCATGATTCTTCTTCTTCTTATTGCATGCGCAACCTTTTACACATCCATATTAATAAAGCGATGTATGGATTTTGATCCAACTATAACTAGTTATCCTGACATTGGAGATCGTGCATTCGGAACATCAGGAAGAATATTAGTGTCGATATTTATGACTCTAGAGCTTTACTTGGTAGCAACCGGTTTTCTAATTCTTGCAGGGGATAACTTGCACAATTTGTTGCCAGATGTGAACTTTGAATTTTGGGGACTCGGAATTGGTGGGAAACAAAGCTTTGTATTGATTGTTTCTCTCGTCATATTGCCAACCGTATTGTTAAAGAACATGAGTATCCTTGCATATGTATCAGCCTCTGCAATTTTAGCGTCTCTCGTGATTATTGGTTCAATTTTCTGGGCAGCAACGTATGATGGTATTGGATTTCATAAAAGTGGAGTAGTTGTGAATTGGGGAGGAATCCCTACATCTTTCAGCTTATATGCCTTCTGTTACTGTGCCCATCCTGTTTTCCCAACTCTCTACACTTCAATGAATAAGCAGAAGCAATTCTCCAAGGTAACAAATTATTTTGACCAACTCGTCCATTCGACACATGAAAATTGCTGACTTCTAGATATATTTATTATTGCAGGTAATGCTCCTATGCTTTTTGTTCGCTACCATAACGTATGCATCAATTGCAGCTATGGGGTACTCCATGTTTGGCTCAGAGGTTGAATCACAAATTACGTTGAATCTTCCAACTGGTAATTTTAGCTCAAAATTGGCTATATACACTACCTTGATCAATCCAATAGCCAAGTATTCATTAATGATGACACCGGTGATCAACAGACTCGAGGAACATTTTCAATCTAACAGTAATAAGGAATCATCATTTAGCCCCGCCATCAGGATCACCATGGTAATAAGCAGTGTGATTGTAGCCTTGACTATACCCTTCTTTGGTTATCTCATGTCACTAGTTGGAGCATTTCTTAGTGTCACAGCATCAGTTTTGCTACCTTGTTTGTGCTACTTGAAGATTTCAGGCACTTACAGGAAGCTCGGATTTGAGTTGGTCATAATAGGGTTGATAGTACTAATGGGAATACTAATCTTAGTTACTGGTACATACACATCTTTGATTGAGATAATACGACATCTTTAAAACGTTGTACTTTATCATTTTAATACTCACTTCTATAGTTTTTGATGGCTTTACTAATGAAACAAAGTTACATCACATGTTACAGATAATAATTTAACTTAGCAAATTCTTCATCATATAGAAGAAACTTTGCACCCTTCAACCATTTATGACTTAAAAATCGCAGAATAACCATCGATCAATTCAGTAGATGAACAACTCAAGTATAGCTGACTACACAACTAAAAACAGGTATATATGCAAGTCAATGTGAACAATTGCCCCGAATAAAGAAAACAACGTTAAAAGACTCTGCACACAGAACCTAACTGGGGTCAAACAATGAAGCAACTTTTGCCTCAAGTGTTAGAAAAAAGAAGAGTAAAAGAAGTAGGCAGAACTATGAGAAAGATTTTTTTTTTTCTTTTACAACTTGATTCCACGCTTCTTAAAACAGCCAGACATAGTGCCCTTTATGGGCTTACAACTTAACAAATAAAGCTAAAAAATAGGAACGGACAAGTAGTGGTTAAACATGGGTAAAACACGGAAAACGTGTCCTACTAATATAACTAAAACAGTAAGCAGAAAATAAAAAAAATTGACCAAGTAAAACTTAATTCCACTAATACTAAAAAAAAGGACCATACTAAGATTCTGTACTTGATTGATTCTTGAAGAATTAGTCAACACTCCCCCTTTCTTCAAAATCACATACTCCCATTTGTAGCCCGAAGAAGTCATGCTTGTTGCGCGGAAGCAATTTCGTATCAGCAACCTGGTCATTTGTGCCACAAAATTTCAATGAGATTATTCCAGCAGTAACAAGATTGCGAATGAAGTGATAACGAATATCGATGTGCTTGGTTCTACTGTGAAAAACATGATTCTTTGTCATAGTAATCGATGCCTTGTTGTCACACCAAATTTCAGTTGGACCAACCTGCTCTTGTTGAAGATCCACTAATTATTTCCTTAACCAGACACCTTGACAACCTGCTGAAGTTGCAACCATGTATTCTACCTCAGAAGATGACAAAGCTACTGTATCTTGTTTCTTTGAGCTCCAGGAGATTGCTCCAGAATCAAGACTAAAAACATTTCCAGGTGTTTCTTTGAAGGACTATGCATGAACCTTGAGATCAAACTGATGGAGAATGCTATATCGGGCCTTGTGTGTGATAAGTAGTTTAGACCACGAACTAGGCTTCTAAAATAAGAAACATTTGTTGCACCTGTACCATCAAGTACCAACTTCTCATTCATATTCATGGATGTGTGAGAGGGATTACAGCTCAGCATGTTGAACCTCTGTAAAAGTTCAGCAGCATATTTTCTTTGAGAAATAAAAATTCCATCCAAACCTTGTCTCACCTCAGGCCCAAGAAAATAATGCAGCATACCCAAGTCGGACATCTCAAATTTTCTCATCATGCAACTCTCAAGACATCTCCAACCCACCTCTATTTTACTCTTCATTCTCTATATTTGGAGAGTAAAATAGAGAATGAGCACTCCAACCCATCTTTATTTTAGACTCTATTCTTCATTTTTAGAGAGTTGAATAGTAGTTCTCCAAATTTGGAGAACTACTATTCACACTCTCTATTTCACTCTTTCAATATTTTATTATTATTTCTATTATTTTCTAATTAACATATTATTTTACATATAATGTCATTAATTAAATATCTAATATTCATAATTCTTTTTAAATATAATATAATATTTAAAAAAAATATTATTTAATATATACTACTTTCATCCCGAATTAAAATATTTTTTTTCTAATTTTCGTCAATAATATAATTTTATTTTATTATTAATTTTCACTATAAATAATTCAAAAAATTAAAATGATAAGATGAAAATTTTGAACTTCGTAATGCATTAATAGAATATTTATGGGAGCAACGTAATAATTTTGAAAGTTGAGTGTTTATGTAATTGTATTTCACTTTTATTTAAATTTATTCATTAATTTGTATATTATATAATATTTTCTTGCAATTTATGTTATTTAAAAATTTAAAATAAAATATAATTTTATATTACATAAAAAATTTGAAAAAATAAAATTTTATATCACATGAAAATTATATAAAGTAATTATTTGGGAAAAAAGAAAGAAATGATTTATATTATGAAATAAGAAAATAAGAATGAAATAGAAATAATAATATCATATTGAGGAGAGAGAAAAAGATTCTTTTTTAGAGAGTAAAATAGAGAATTGGGTTGTAGTTGGTTGTCTGAAAAAAATAGAGAACTCTATATTTGTAGAGTAAAATAGAGTTTAGGGTTGGAGATGCCCTAAATTCAGAAACAATAGATTCACAAGAGCCCATATATATAATATCATCGACATAAAGATAGACAACCAAAAAATCACCATTACCTCGTTTCTTCACCGAAAGTGTAGGTTCATTATAACTTCTTTTGTACTGTTGCTCTTGAAAAAGGAAATCAATTTTGCTATACCATGCCCGTGGAGCTTGCTTTAGACCATACAATGCCTTTTTCAATCAGTACACCTTGCTCTTTCCTTTAGTAGAGATGAAGCCTTCAGGTTGGGAGACATATACTTCTTCATGTAACTTTCCATTTAGAAAAGCAGACTTAACATCAAATTGGTACACCGGCCAACCAAGTTGAGCAGCCAAGGCTAGAGTAGTTCTAACCGTTTCAAAGTGAGCAACTGGTGATAGTGTTTCTTCAAAGTTGATGCCTTGTTGCTGGGAATATCCTTTAGCAACAAGTTGAGCTTTATGCCTTTTGGCACTTCCATCAACATTGTACTTCATTTTGAAAATCCAGTTTAGCCCGATAACATTCTTCCGTTTAGGAAAATCAACCAATTCCCAGGTTTGGTTTTTCTGAATAGCCTGAATCTCAATCGTTGCATTCAGCCATTCAGGTTGCTTTGCAGCTTCTTTGTAACATGTTGGTTCAACAACTAATAAGGAAAGACTGCAAGATGCATAAACATCTTTCAACGACTAAAACTTTATTGATGGCATTTCGTTGGATGAAGCTAAAGATAGAGAATGTGATCTTGTTGGATTAGAATCATTGCCACTACAGCCAAGAGAAGAAAGATTAGTATAGCTGCTGGAAGGAGAGGAAGGGTCAAAACCTGTTGATTCAAGAATCGTACTATGCTCTCCTTTTGATTGAGTCGGAATATGGACTACTGAATCTTCTTTCTCGCCATTCCACTCCTAGGCTTCTTCTTCGTTAAATATAACATTCCTGCTGACAATGACTTTGCGACTAGTAGGATTATATAGTCTATATGCTTCAGAATGAGGACTTAACCAATGAAAATGCATTTCTCAAATTTTTCATCTAGTCTATAACGTATATTAACCAAAGAATAGGCTATACAACCAAAGACTTTCAAGTGACTTACTCGTGGTTTATGTCCCGTCCATGTTTCATATGGAGTTCGATCCAAAATAGAATTTGTTTGAGAAATATTCAATAGGTAGACAATTACATCCATTGCTTCTCCCCAAAAATGAATAGGAAGTCCTCTTTCATTAAGTAGGCTTCTGGCCATTTCAACCACCATGCGATTTTTCTGCTCGCGACTTCATTTTGTTATGGCGAGTACGGTGTTGTAAGCTCCCTGTGAATTCCATTCTCATCACAAAATAGATTACAATCATTAGATGAAAATTCACCACCATGATCTGTGCGAAGAGCTTTTATCTTGCAGCCTGTTTGCTTCTCTACGAGAGCCTTGAATTTCCTGAAATTCTCAAAAGCTTCAAATTTGAATTTTAGAAAGTAAGCCCAGCTCATATGGCTATAATCATCAGTAAATAGAAGAAAATAGTGACTCCCACTAAGTGACTAAGTCTTCATCGGTCCACACAAGTCAGCATGTACAAGCTCAAGACAACTCCTAGCCCTCCAAGACATTCCTATAGGGAAAGATCTCCTACTTTGTTTTCTGAATATGAACCCTTCACATAACTCAATCTCACCCACTTTTGGTAAACCAGCCACCATTTTCTTTCTAGTCAATAGTTTCAGCCCATTAATGTTCAAATGACCATAGCGAAGATGCCAAAGTTGAGTTTCATGAACACCTTTAGCAACTAACACATTCTTAACAATATCTGAAACATTAAGGGAAAACATATTGTTCTGAGTCATAAGCACAATTGCAACAGCTTGACCACATTTCTTGTCACTAACAATACATGAGTCATTTCAAACAAAACAGAACAACTATTCACCATCAATTGTCCAACACTCAGCAAATTGTAAGCCAAATTAGGAATGAATTGCACATCACATATAAGTTTAGAATTACCCTGCGTTGTTTTGATGGCTATGGTACCTCTGCCTTCAACTCGTACTTGCTTGTCATCACCGAGTCGAACTTCACTTTTTTTCGACTCATCAAGATCTCTATATAGAGACTTTGTACTAGACATATGATTCGAGCATCCACTATTAATAATCATAACACCATCAGAATTGTCTGTAATTGAATAATGAACCATGAACAACTTACTTTCATCCTCAACTTTCTCAGAAAAATTTGAGGATTTTTCTTTGGAGAAAGATGGCTCCTCTTTCACTTGGAAAGTCTTTTCTTCAACCTTCTCATGTGACCTATTTAGCCTATCATCATGAACTAACAAAGAACCCAATAATTTATCAAATGTATAATCAGATAAATCCTTGGATTCTTTAATAGCTGCAACCACATGCTCAAACTTATTGGTGAAAGACCTCAAAACCTTTGCTACAACAGTTTAATCATTAATTTTCTCTCCATATGACTTCATGAGATTAACAATTGCAGAGACTCTAGACATATAGTCTTGCACCGATTCACCATTTTTCATACTCAAAGTTTCAAAATCACGATGCAAAGCTTGCAATTTAACTGGAATTACCTTTTTATCTCACATATACTCTAGTTGCAAAATTTCCCAAGCTTCATTGGATGTCTCCGCTGGTGAAATTCTAGGGAAGATATCATCATGAAGGGCTTGTTGAAACAGGAACAACGCCTTCAAATCTTTCTTGTGATATTCCCGGAGTTGTTGTGACTGGCCTTCATCCAGGCATGGAAATCCATTCTCCAGCAAGTCCCATAGCTCTTGAGACTTTAAAAGAGTCTTCATCTTAAGACTCCATAAATGATAATTCACCCCTTTAAAATTGGAAGAGGCCGAGACTTTGAATTGGTGTTCACTACCATTTTTATGGATTTCTCTCGTGTTTTTCACAATCTCTCTTTCTCACTCTCTTTGACTCCCATATTAACAAACCAGGCTGCTCGGATACCAAATTGTTAGAAAAAAGAAGAGTAAAAGAAGTAGGCAAACTATGAGAAAGAAATAATTTTCTTACTACTTGATTCCACCCTTCTTAAAACAGCCAGACACAGTTCCATTTATAGGCTTACCACTTAACAAATAAAGCTAAAAACTAGGAATTAACAAGTAATGGTTAAATATGGGTAAAACAATGAAAATGTGTCCTACTAATATTACTAAAAACAGTAAGCAGACGATACAGAAATTGACTAAGTAAAATTTAATTCCACTAATACTAAAAAACAGGACCATAATAAGATTCTGCACTTGGTTGATTCTTGAAGAATTAGTCAACATCAACTGCGGAACTTGGTGGTTTGGCCACTTGCAGCTCATGTAACAACATAGTAATAGTGAAAGAAACTTTTATTCTCTTTTTCTCATTGAAGATAAAAACCAATACTTATATAAGAGCCTCCTGAGGATCCAAGTCTCCTAACATTTCTAAAATACACAAAGAGAAGGGATACATAGATATATAAAACTTCTAGTTATCTATCCTAGTTAGAGTCAAAGAACATTTATCCTTTACATGCCCCCTCAAGTTAAGCAGGATGTGGGAACACTGTCAACTTGCTTCTCAACATCTGATAGCGTGCTTTGGGAAGAGTTTTAGTAAGGACATCAACTATCTGATCATGAGAGGTGATATACTTAACTATAAAATCCTTGTCTCGGACCTTCTCACGAATAAAATGAAAATCTATTTCCATGTGCTTTCTGCGTGAGTGGAAGATTAGATTTGCAGTCAAATATGTGGCACTAAGGTTGTCACACCAAATAATAGGTGCGGGGGAAGCAAGCTGGCAGCCAATCTCTTTAAGGACCATTTCCACCCACGTGAGTTTAGAGGTAGCACACGCAAGTGCTCTATACTCCAATTCAGTACTCAAGCGAGACACAACATTTTTCTTTCTAGATTCCCAAGAAATCAAATGAGAACCAAGATAAATGGAAAAAACCAGTAGTGGATTTGCGATCATCAAGGGAACCACCCCAATCAACATCACTATAGCCATGTAAAACTAGTGAGGATTGCCGGGTAAACAAAAGACCATGTGAGGGAGTGACTTTGATACATCGAAGTATTCATTTCACTTCCATCAAGTGAGAATCCAATGGTAAATGCATGAACTGTGATACTTGTCAACTGAGTAGGTGATGCCAGACCTTGTAAATGCTAAATAGTGCAGAGCACCAACAATACTTTGAAACAATGTCTGATCATGAAAGGGTGGTCATCCAAGGAGGATAATCTGGTTGAAGATGAAGCTGGAGTAGCCACCAAGCAGCAGAACTCCATTTGAGCACGTTTAAGTAAGTTAGAGACGTACTTCTGCTGGAAAAAATGCAAGCCGGGTGGGGAGTGGGGGGCGAGGAGTGTCCAAGTTGCTTCAATGCCCAAAAAATATGAAAGTTTTCCTAAATCTTTAATTGCAAATTGTGATTGCAACTTAGCTATGATAGAGCTAATGCAACCAAACCTATTTACCATCACCAAGATATCATCAATATAAATCACGCAAAATATTTTGACACCACCATAATGCAAATAAAACAATGAACTATCTGCCTTAGAGCACTTGAAACCAAAGGAGATTAGAGCATTAATGAGGCATTTATTCCACATGCGAGGGGCCTGTTTAAGGCCATAAAGTGATCATTTGAGTAAGCACGCATAATCTTGTTGTGAAGGATCAACGAATCCCGAATGTTGGGACATATATCAATTTCATCCAGATGTTCATAAAGTAAGGCATTGGAATTGTCCAACCGAGTAATATGCTTGTATGCGTCTAAAGTTTCAATCCTAAAATACAGCAAACAGGAAAGGAAAATAGCAAGCAAACAATAGTATTTTGAATTTTTGCGAAGGTTACAATCTTTATAAAATCTCTTAAGAAAAAGATATGTAATCCCCTAATTCTTCTCTTCATGGATGTTCTTGATTTGATGGAATAATTGCGGCTCAACATTTGGAGCGAAGACTTCTTTGTACGTGAAAGACTTGCAGATCACCACTGAAGAACAAGGATTCTCTATGTATTTTTGTGTGTATGTATGTTTTTCTTCTTTCTTCTTCCTTTTCTTATGAAGACCTCTTTATAAAGGCTTGAGCTAGGGTTTTAGGGGTATTTTTGTCCAAGCAATTTGGTCCTTGCTGTAACACCCTAGAAATTAGTAGCCTTCTATAGCTAAAATGTGAGGGAAAATGTCAAGGAAAAAAGGTTAGAATCAAGGACGGAGGGCAAGGTCCACAAGAGTGGCCTAAGGCAGCCACCTTTGGTGTAGGAATTTCCCCACCTACCACATCCATCACCACGACTCGTGGTCAAGACCACGACTCATGGGAGGGCTCGTGGAAGGCTAGGAAGTAGCCTTGCCAAATCTGCCAAAAACAACCTTCCCTCTTCACGAGCCACTTCACGGCTCGTGGTGAAGACCACAACTCATGGGAAGGCTCATGAAGGAGAGTTAGGGGTGTGAGGGTGGCAAGCAAGTAGCCTAGCCACTGCCTCAAGGTCTACGAGAGGGACCATGGCTAGCTCCACGACTCTTGGATCCCCTCGTAGGATTGCCTTGGGCTTGTAGGCTAAAGGCACAATGTACCAAGCCACTGCCTCAAGACAACCCGATGGTACCACGGCTCATGGTCATGACCACAACTCATGGGGCCTCTCGTGGTCCCTGGGCATGTGACTTAAGTGAGGGGGTATTTTGGGAACTTTCTTTTTAAGCCCTATCAAAGTGAGGTCATTTTGTATTATTTTTACACAACTATATAAGGCTTTTTAAGTCAAAATACTCCCAATTAATTCATATTTTCCAAACACCCAAATCAAAGCCCCAAAGTTCATCTTCTACACAAAATTTCTCTCTCTAGAACTCAAAGAAGAAGAAAGGTAAAAATTGGAGCTAGGGCTTGAAGAATCAAGGATATTTCCCTCAATTTCTTTGAAGAATCATTACTAAGGTATGGTATTCTTTCATCTTTGGATAATTTCCATCCAAGGAGTACCTCCAAATTCAATTTAAAAACTAGTGGTTTCCCCAAAGTCAAGATTTTACTTCAATCTTGTGGGTTGTTTCCAAAAAGGTTTTTAATGGTTGATTTGTGATGGATTATGATTGAATTGATGATTTATTGTTGATTTATGATGACTTCCCCCAGGAACCCATGAAATCCCTAATTTCCTAAATTTGGATCTTATGATGTGAATTGTTGAATTTAGAAGGATGATATGAGATTATGTTTGTTATAGTTGAATTACTTGAAACATGTTATCATCCATGTCTAATGTAGTAATTCTAGATGGGTTGATGGATTGTAGCCTTGAAAGGCAAGATATGTGAATTATGCATGACTATGAGATTTATGAATATGCTCTATGAACACTTTCATCAGAGTAAAGTGACTATGTTATGATCTATTTATTGTGTTGTTGGATGATGATCAGTATGTGCACAATTATGTATGAATATGATATGATGTGAAACGTTTGTCACATGTATGGATTCTAAGGTTGGAAGACTAGTCTCACCTAATGAATCTAGGAGCTATAGTTTGATTATGTTGGATTGAGTGTTAAGACATTCTTTCATGATTATGAACTTAAGTCAAGGATTAATATGTAAAATATGGGAATCAATGCTTAGCACCGAGTGGATATTGATATGAGATGGGAGCTCTTCTGTTAGTTGAGGTTGGGTTTTCCTAATAGTAATCTCTTGGGATGGAAGCTCTTCCTTTATTTGAGGTTGGGGTTCTAGTAGAAATCCCCTTATCCCATAACTATGTGCCCTCATAGGTCTTTATCTAGTGGATACACCTAAGGTAAGAGTATGGTTCTACCTTAGGCAAGTAGGACACCCCTTTTCCGTGTGGGGTAGACACCGGATTCCATGTTAGCTCACATGGTCTATGTTGATTAAGGCTTATTCCCTAATATGTTAATATGGACAAGAACATGATTTATAGATCATAGTTACTCAAGAAGTTTTACTTAGTATGTGTAGGAGTATGGGATCTTACTCATGCATTGCACAAGTAGACTTTGAGGATACTTATGATATGTTGCTATTATGATATGATGATTTGTGCATGACAATATGGTTTATGACTTATGATTTCCAATACATTCATGATGAGTTCAAACTTGGTAAAATGCATGGTTTTCAACCAAAATGTCCTTATTAACATGTTTTTCAATGATTTCTTGCATGACTATCATACTTAGTGCATTATTGTACTAACCCATATTTCTTCTACATTTTCTATAAGTGTAGGTTTTGGTCCTTGAGGTGATCTCCTTCTTGTGCAAAAGCTTGGATTGACTATTCTCCTTGCTTATTAGTGAGTCCTCATGGTTTGAGGATGGATGATGATTTTCTAGTTTCCTTTCTTTTACTTTCATTTGAGAACTATGTTGTAAGGGTTGTGACCCTATTTGAGACTTTGATTGTAATACATGGCTAATTGAGACAAGTCTAGACTTTTGCTTGTTTTTATGAAAAAATTTAAGACTTGAAATGTGTTTTTACTCATTATTGTTCTTTACTTATGTTATGATGCTAGGTGGCTTACATGGTTCCTTTTGGGGTCCTATGTGCCATGTTACGTCTAGGGGGTACCCTTGGGTCGTGACAAACTTGGTAATCAGAGCAAAAGGTTTAGAATAATTCTAGGATGATGTCTCATAAGCCACGTATAATGGAGTCTTGTTCATGAGTGTGAAGGGTGCCACATTTATGAATGAGAGGCCATAAGATGTTTGTAAATTTCATTTCTTACATTACTCTTCAGTCGTGCCTTAGAGTTTAACTTTATAAAAGTTCCTCTCCTAATCCTTCTCTTGTGTCTTCAGGAAATGAATACACGAAGGGCTAACACAAGAAGGGTGGAAGAGGAGAATGTGAATCAAGGATATCCTCCTCAAGGTAATCAAGCTCCTCAAGATAACCAAGCTCCGACTAATCCTCTGGCTATGATAGATGTGGATGTTAGGTCAGTTTTTCTAACGATGGCTCAAGCTATGATGGCCCAAGCCAATAGAGATGTTGGGTCTCGTGTGAACCCTAATATGAATTCTGTGGCTTCTTGATTGAGGGATTTTGATAGGATGAACCCTCCCGTGGTTATTGGTTCCAAAGTGGGAGAGGATCCTCAAGAGTTTTTGGAGGAGGTTTATAAGATAATTGATACCATGAGGGTGACTTTGGTAGAGAAAGCGGAGTTAGCCGCCTACCAATTGAAGAGTGTGGCCAAAGTATGGTATACTCAATGGAAGAACAATAGACCGGTAGGAGCGGGTCCAATAGAGTGGGAAGTGTTCAAATTGGCTTTCCTTGATAGGTTCTTTCCCCGAGAGATGAGGGAAGCTAAGGTGGAAGAATTCATAAAACTTCGTCAAGGAGGTATGAGTATTCAAGAATATTCTCTAAAGTTTACTCAATTGTCCAAGTATACTCTGGCTATGGTAGCGGATCCAAGGGATATGATGAGTAGGTACTTGACGGGTGTGTCCAAAGTGGTAAGAAAAGAATGCCGCACGACAATGCTCCTTCATGATATGGATATCGCGCGTCTTATGGTGTATGCCCTGTTGACACCCAATTTTGACCCTTCTTTCTTCAAATTACAATTTTTTGAGCTTCTAAGTTAATAAATATTTTTACCGTTAATTCCTATAATATTTACGACTTATTACTATCACTATTTTATTATTAATATTATTAGTTTTATGATTGTCATTCCTTTTAAAATTAGTATAAAATTACCTTTTATATCGTCATCATATTTCAAAATTCCTACTTATTAAATTAGTTATAAGTTAGTAATATCTTCTTTTTTTTTTTTAAAAAAAAAAAAAAAAAATCATTAGCGAAAATATAATATTAGTATTTTATTTTCCACTAATTATATATTATGTTATTATTAAATTAGAAGCTCAAATTTTTTTATTTTTTTATTTTAAAGAAGGAACAAGACTAAATATTTCATCCAATTGGGCTGCCAAGTCCGCCCAAAGCCTTCTAAAACGCAGCAGCCCACGAGCTAAGCCCAAAGCTGACTTAATTTTCAGCCCAACTTCCATCATATTCAGAAGCTAGGGCAAGAACACCCCTGTCTCTCTCTTTCCTCCATTTCAGGAAGGCAACAAACGTTCACCAACTATGGACAGACTTTCCACTCCATTTCGATGATATATGCCTATCAATCACGTAAAGGCTGTTATATTTAACTACTCACGTCATTCAAGTTTGAACGGTTATCTTGACCAAGTTCAAAAATCTGAAATTCCAAAATCCCGCCCAAAACACATCCCTAACTCTAAATCACCTATAAATAGTCGCACTCAGCCCTATCTGAAAGGGGGGATAATTTTTCCAGCCGCTCATACTCTCTAAGGAATTAATATTTGCTCCAAAAGATTTCATCTTTTCACTATCTTCCGATCTCCGTCGGGATTCTAGTTTTGAGAGTGTTCAATCTTATCTTTGTTCGAGTGTAGACTTGTGATCGAAGCACCCTGTTTGCTGCCCCGCAACAGGTGATATTTTCCTTCTATATTTCTCTGTTTCTGTCTATTTTTGAGAAGATCATGTATCAAGAACAGTTTCAGCTTTGGTTAGTTTATTATATAAAACTAATGCTTAAAAATTGGATTTGCTCGAGACTCATACAAATCTGAAGTTATATTCCTTTCACGTTAGTCATGAGAATGGTTTCGTTTTATAAATATTTGTCATTTTGAATCATCTTTTTTTAAATTTAAAATTACCTCATGCCTTTATTCTGCAAATGGTTTGATTAGTGTTTGCTCATTGGTTTTCTGGAAAGAAATAATTATGCTCACTGCCCGCAATCTACTCTATATCTATATTGACATATAAACTTTAGTTTAAGCTTTTTTTTTTATTGCTTGTTGAAGTCTCGCGTCTATTCTGTAAGTAGAGTTAAATGAGTTTATTTTTAGTTCTTGTTAATTCTTAATATTTAGTATAATCTGTGTAAAAATCAAGTCAAATGATCATGATTTGAAAATAGTTATGTTGTAGGCTAAACCTGTTGAAGTTGGGAATTATTTTTGTGCCTAAAGGGTATGTATATGGTTGCTCCTAGTTTGGTTCACAGTTTTCCGTGCTTGCATATTTTTTTTCATTTCAGATAGTATCTTTGTTGTATGATTTTTATTGGTTTCATGTTTGGTTTATTCGATATTGATTAAAGTCAACTCGTACTAACCTCTTTCTTTTCTTTTTATTTGCATGAACAATTCAGAAGCTAAATGGAGTCTTCATGAAAGACTCTCACCGCCGTATAGTCTCATTCCATCGCTAGACTATGAAAATATGCATCCACTCTTTCACGTTGCGTCCCTGCTTTCTCAAAACTCATATGAGTGAGACA
>JAJOOS010020180.1:0-19018 GCA_029582725.1 Solanum chiquidenum | reverse complement strand
GATTTTCTTACCATAATTTAAGATTTATTTTTCCTTAAAGAAAAGACAAAACATTATCATAAATGTTTTTACTTTTCTTGAAAGGAAAATATAATATTCTTTCATATTTGGTTTATTCTCTCCTTTTAGGACTCCTTTTCTAGTAGGAAAGGTTTTAGGACTCTATAAATATAGATTTGTTTCTTCTAACACAATAACATATAGTATCCACAATGTAGTCGTTTAAGAGTCTTGTTTATGGGGAGATTTATTCTCTCTAAAGTTTCAATGTTTTTTATATTAGTCTTGATATAATAATATTTTGATTTTTAGTATAAGTTTTTGTTATCTGATTTATCAATTATATGATTTGCAAATTGTAAGCTTCCGCATGACGCCTTAATCACCCTTCATAACCCAACAGTTTCAAGTTGCATATTGTCAACATACGGTCAACTATTTGATTAATAGTGATAACAAGCGGTTTGTCTTGTTCCAGTGGTAACATGCCTTTCTTATGATATATTCATTGTTTATTACTTTGTAGGATTAATTACTTATTAATTTTGGATGAATTCAAGCATAGTAAGCTGTACAATGTTGACATTGATAGCTTTCTCACTTGTGTAAACATGTGTGTATGACTCCTTAGTGTGATATGCCTCGTCCCCCTTTTTCCTAATTAATGAAGTTAAAGTAATCTCTTATTATTTAAAGACAAGCCTTTAAGTTGAGTTTCTCGAATGTGTATTGATTGTTTTACTATATAATTTGCTCGATATAAGTCTCTTGGGTATTAGTTTATGTATGAGTCTTCTTGGTCCAATTATATAAGTCTTTGAGATGCACACTTATTCTCTAAGTCATTTGCTAGTATCTGGACTTAAAGTTAATCATGTATTTTTTTTGTTAAGCTACTAACTCTTGCTTTTTTGCCTTGAACCCCCTTGTTGTCGAGTGAATCTATTGGACTTTGCTCTCCCCCTTTTTGCATATTGATCGGGCCGTAAAGGCCCAAATCCACTTCCTCGCTTGAGCCACCCTCTATTCCGAGTTAAAGGCTGATGAACAGGTGTTGGGAAAGCCGCAAGGCTGGAAATTGAACTCACAGGTCCCAAAGGCCTCAAAAAGGGATTATATACAAGATGTACAGGTCAAAAAATGCAAAAACACAGGGCAGAGGCGAAATACAGGGGTTTGGAAGCAGGAGATACACGGAAAGAGCTGATATACATGCCGATATACACTGATATACATCAGCTGTATACCAAAAACGGGTTTTGGTTAAACACCAAAAAGTAGCAGCGAATTTGGCCCAAGAAAGGCCCAAATTCAACTTTCTCTCCGTTACTCTTAAATTATTTAATTATAATTATTTATTGTTTGTTGTTTATTAACTGTAACTTTAGAATTGTTAAATAACTTAATTAGATTCCCCAAAAGACGAATCATTTCTTTGTATTGGTTTATTTTAATACATCTCACTTGTTGTGCTCACTTATTAATCAAATATTGATCGAATTTTATATTTTGATAAAGTTAAATCTTTGAGCTTAAAAAGATATGTTTTAAGGCCGCTTCACTTGATCACATCTTATTTTTTAAAGTTGTTAAGTTAAAAGTATTTTTCTCAAATAAACTTTAAAAAATGGTAGTCAAAACCCTTTCCAATTAATAAAAAAAAAAAATATAATACTTACTTAGTCATTTGCTCAAAAGTTGGTCAAAACTTTTATTCTTCGATTAATAAAAAATGATTTTCATGTTTTAATGTGTTAAATTGGTTTAATTTATTTTAAAATGAACTAAATAAATTTTAATCAGTCTAAGTTTTATTAATATTCTAATCACTTGCAATTTAATTCAAATGTTTCATTTTGGATAGCTTTCTCTAGAAAATAAATTAAAAATGTGTCATTTACTTAATTATTTTCTCAAAGTTAATCAAATATTGTAAATTATTATTTTATGTTAAATCATTATTTTCCTAAAAATAGTCAAATATATTTTAGTCAAGTCGCAGGTCAACCGCATGTTAGCGGACACTTCGAATGCTTAAACCCTTCTCGAAGTGTAAATTGAACCCCGAACCCTCTTTGGTATTTTCAAACGATTTTTCTGTTTAAATCTTTGAAAATTATAAGTTTTCTTAATTTCTTTAAAAAATTAAGTGGCGACTCTTTTCTAAGTATTTTTCTCAAATTGTTTAATACTTAGAACATTTCAAAGAAAAAGTGATTTTTCTAAAGGTTAGGAAAATTACGGCGTAACAAAATCTTTACAGAACCCTCCGTAGGGAGTTGGGGTAGCAGTACGTACAATATAAAAAAAAATTGAGTCTATTTTGGGCATGTAAGGGCCAATTTACAGGAATTATGTGATTTTCTCAGTTTTTTGTGTGTCTTACCTCATGAATATTTTGGTGATATGACTTAGGGATAATTTTTTTTGAAACCTTTACGGAACCCTCTGTAGGGATTTGGAGGAGCATTACGTACAATCTCATAATTTTCAGAGTCCATTTTAGACATTTAAGGGCCAATGTATAAGAATTAGGTGATTTACTCAGTTTTTCAAGTGTGTTATCCCATGAATATTTTTTTGATATAGCTTCCAGACAGCTTGTTTGCGGAACCTTTACAGAAATCTCTGTAGGAAGTTGTACTTACAGCCTCATAATTTTTAGAGTACATTTTGGATATTAAGAGGCCAATTTATAAGAATTAGACAATTTTCTCGAATTTTTTATGCGCTTGCAAAACCTTTATAGAACCTTTTGCAGGGGGTTGGGGAAAAATATATACATTGTCATAATTTTTAGAGTTCATTTTGGGCATTTAGAAGTCAATTTACAGGAATTAGGCGATTTTCTTAATTTTTCGTGTGTTAACCCATGAACATTTTAGTTATATGGCTTCGAGATAATTTATTTGCGAAGCCTTTACGGAACCCTCCATGGGGAGTTGGGGGAGCAATATGTACAGTCTCACAATGGTTTCCAGACGATTTCTTTGCGAAACCTTTACGAAATTCTTTATAAGAATTTGAGAGAGCAATAACTACAGTCTCACAATTTTTAGAGCCCATATGGGGCATTTAGAGGCCATATTACAAGAATTAGGCGATTTTCTAAGTTTTTCGTGTGTTGGCTGAATATTTTGGTGAGATGACTTTCAAACGATTTCTTTGCGAAACCTTTATGGAACTCTCCATAGGGAGTTCGGGGAGCACTACGTACAATCTCAAAAAATTTAGAGTTCATTATTGACATTTAGGGGTCAATTTACAGGAATTAGACGATTTTGTCAATTTTTCACGTGTGTTAGCCATAAATATTTTGGTGATATGACTTGCGGACAATTTCTTTGTGAAACCTTTATGGAACCCTCCGTAGGGAGTTGGGGGGAGTAGTACATACAATCTCACAATTTTTAGAGTCCATATTAGGTATTTAAGGCCAATTTATAGGAATTAAGCGATTTTCATAGTTTTTTCGTGTGTAGCCCATGAATACTTTGGTGATATGGCTTCTAGATGATTTCTTTGCAAAACTTTTATGGAACCCTCTGTAGGGAGTTGGGGGAGCACTACGTACAGTCTCACAATTTTTAGAGTTCATATCAGACATTTAGGGGCCAATTTACATGAATTAGGTGATTTTCTCAATTTTGTGTGTGTGTCAGTCCATGAATATTTTGGTGATAAGTCTTTTGAATACATTTTTTTCAAAACACTTACGAGAGCCTACGTAATGATATAGGAGAGCAATACATGTAACCTCACCATAATCCCCACTATTTCTTTAGCATGAAGAGGCCATTTAACATGATTTAGATGATTTTTTCAATTTTTTGTAGAGGGCCGCTATTCTACTCTCTACTTGTAAAATAGACTAGAATCAAGGATCAAATCAAACATTTAGCTAAAATAGAAAGTAGAATGTAACAGACTTAGAGGTACATCAAGAATAATCTTATTTGCAGGCCACACATTAGTTTCAGAAGATAAACTTTCAATTGTTATAGTGAACCATAAATCCCAATAGTTCAGTATTGCATACCGAACTATAGTGAATGAGATGATATCTTTATGCAGAATTGAGTTTTTGATAGAGCCAAAAACTGATTCGTAGCAGGATTATAAACATAAAAATAAAGTTTTTTCATATGTTGAGTTCATAAATGTTAAAAATCTTACAAATTGAGTCCATAAAATTTAAATCATATACACCTCCGACTCTTCTTATACTTTTTGTTTCAACGGGGTTGGATTATTTCTTCGAGAGTTGATGCCTAACCAGCGAAAGATATAATATTATATATCCATAGTAGACGACACCAATCAACACATTCACCATATACACTCATATTTGATGTCAATCGTGTGATATGGGCTATGTATTTGTAACATTATTTACTTAAGGATAAAATTTATTATCTAAAAATATATTTGAGACCCAAAAAATAAAAAAGACATTGAAGAAAGAATTATACAATATATTTATACCTTACAAATATTCAATTTGTAGGATTAAAATCAATAAATAGGCAGAGTAGCTTTTTTATTTTTTTACAATGAGTAGAATGAAAAAAAGAAAGAAGAAAAGAAGGGAAAACAAGTATAATTGCAACTCCAAAAAGTAATGAATTAATGATGTATCTTGTTGGAGGGTAAAATTGACCCTTCTAATCTGCCCATTATACAAACTTTTGTTTTCTTTACCTCTTATAGGAAAGTTATAGATGTACGAGTGTTGAATCCTGTCCGGTGCTATTGAGGAATATCTTTATTTTTGAGATATTAGTTAGAAACGTCTTACTATTTCTTTCAAAGGCATTGTATAGGTTTATCAAATCAAATTAATCTCCAATAAATCGTGCTTTGGATTGGAGAACAATTTCGCTACCCGAAGAAAAAGAGTTTGATCATTCAAAAGAAATTCAAATGAGACCAAAGGAAAAAAAAAAACATAAACATTGGGAACCTAAAGCCAAAATTTAGAAAAGATAATTAGTTTATTTAATTTGTTTATATATTTTATCCTAATTAATTCTTTAAAGATATTGTAATTGATTATAATTTAATAATTAATTTTTCTTTTTTAATTAACAGTATCACATTTCTTGTAATATTTATAAGACAAGAATAAACATATATCATTTTTTGTACGTTATATAACAAAATAAATGTTTAGATCTCTTTTATTGATTCTAGTTTTAATTTTTTTTTAAACATAATCAATTGTTACATGAACTATCAAAATTTTCTTTTGATTATAAGACATTCAAGGTTAAGACAATATTTTTTAAAAAAACTCAATTATTTGATAATCTAATTAGTTTGAGCTTGAAATGTTTAATTAAACATTTCAAAGAATTGAAGACAATTTTTAATTACATCAATAATGAAATTTCAAAAATGTGCATAATAATTAGTAAGAGATTTGCAACAAACTATTAAGAAGATTTGAATTAATAGTAATAACAAATACATTTTTTTTTTATATATTCTACTTAGTAGGGTATTTTGTTTCTTCCAAGTGCGCATATTTCCTTCGTTATACTAAGTTCTCGCCTAGTCTCATCAGGACAAGACAAAAACGGACAATACTAGAAATAGACAGAAGGAGATACATTATTTGTATCTAAGTTCAAAGTATATAGAATACATATTGTTCAAATAAGTAAAGAGTCTAGAGAAGACACACGTGGCCATTGATGCCATTCATAAGGAAAAAAATTGAAGCATTGTGCCTACATCCTGTGAAATTATAGACAAGTGGTGCAACATCCATCTCAAAGTTATAAGAAATAATCTTACCAAGAAAACTCAAATAAAACATGTGTGGAACAGTAGGATGAATCGCGATGCTTGTCATCTCAAACCAATTTTAGCCCTCAAGTCCAAAATCCTCCGGGTATTGTAGAACTGTGTTGGCTACATTTCCAACATACTTCTTAACCCAAACTACATCTCGACTATGAATATTGCTCAATGATGGTTAGCACAAATCTAATATTCAATGCAAAATACAATGCATGATCCAAGATGACAACAACCTTTTCCGGTCTCCATATCTTCAGGCAATTTCAAAACCCAGAACACTTGTGGATACTATCATAAACAGTGATCTGTAGTGAATCATCAAGCGAACAGAATACTCCATCGATGACACTAGCTGATGGTGATTTCATATAGGTAGAATGTAGCAGTCTTAGAGGTACAACAAGAATGATCTTATTTGCAGTCCACACATTAGTTTCAGAAGAGAGTTAAAAACTAATGCAACGATTTATATGGAAGAAAGTATTTCTCACTACGTGAAAGAGCCATTTATTTGTTTCATTTCGTGTGTGTAAGCACATATATGATCTATCTAATTCTATTTTCTACTAACAACGCCACAAATCAAACAAGTTAGGATTGACTCTATGAATGCTCATTGACCACGTCACTCCATTTAAATCATCTCATCCTAATTTTATGTGAAAAAGTATTACAAGTTCTGTATATCTTTTAAAGGATTAAACCATTCCTATAAAGCATAAGACCTATAGTTAAAAGTACTAATGTCTACACATATATATTCTCTACTAATAGGCATTTTTTTCTTCCATCATATATGCCCTAACTTTACTAAGTCTGTATGGATCCCCAGATTGTAGTTCTTCGAGACATCTTTCTTCCATGCAATTTTAAGTCTACCTCGTATCTTTCAACACCTTCTCTTACGTACAAACGAACATGTTCATTTAGAGCTTGATGCATGACATAAATCAAACCATCTGAAGCGACCATCCCTCAATTTATCCCCAATCTGTTACTTGAACCTTCTTCTGATCTTGTATAATCACACAATATCCATCTTGGCATTCTCATCTCTATGGCATTCATCTTGTGAATGTGATGGACTATAGCTGAATTGTTTGCATTTTAACTCTTCATTATATGATTCAAAAGTTCACAAATTCTCTTAGGTTAATCTAATGGGACAACAATTAAATGCTTTGATAATAAAAAGGGAAAGACTCTGTTTTGGGGACCCCTCTTCAAGTCTCCAAAGTTTTGAATTCTATATCATTTTTTTCCTGAGTTATCAACTCTTTACAAAGTATTCAGATGACCTAGCTAGTTGTCATTTGCACCAAAGCAAACACACAAAAAAGTGATTATGCAGGTTCGGAATATGTATTATTTTTTTTTACCCCTCCCTAGGAGCTCCCACCTTTCTGTTCCCCTGGTGACTCAAACTCACAATCGTAGGGTTGGAAGTGAGAGATGTTTAGCATCCGGGCAACTCCCTCTTGTCTGGGAATATGTATTAATTTCCGCACTGCAACTAAATTATCTGAGGTACAAGGTCAAGAGTTTCACTAATTCTAACTATCTCAGGGATTGATAAGGTTAATACTGAAGGAGATACATATACATATATATTCTTATATTGGCCCAAACTTTGAGCAAATTGAAAACAAGATAATGAAATGGCAGAGACTTCAAAATAATTAGCTATTAGCTAGAATAGAAAGAAGGAATTCCATTATTTGTATCTAAGTTCAAAGTATATATAGAATAAATATTATTCAAACAAGAACAAATAGAGTCTACAGAAGACGACGCGGCCATTGATACCATTCATAAGGAAAAAATTTGTACCTCTCTGTTGGACTTAGGCCTGAAAAATTATAGACAAGTTGTGCAACATCCATCTCAAAGTCATAAGAAATAACCTTACGAAGAAAACCCAAATAAAATATGTGTGGAACAGTAAGATGAATCATCATGGTTTTCAACACAATTCTATGATAGCCCTCAAGTCCAAAATCCTTCCGGCATTGTAGAACAGTGCTGCCTACATTTCCAACATACTTCTTAACCCATACTGCATCTCGACTACGAATATTGCTCACAAGGTACCACACAATGATGGTTGCCTCAAATCTAATATTCAATGCAAAATACAATCCACCAGCTGATGATCCAAGATAACAACCACCTGATTTTCCTCTCTCCATATCTTCAGGCAATTTCAAAGCCCAGAAAGACTTGTAGATACTATCATAAACAGTTATCTGTAGTGAATCATCAAGCCAACAGAATACTCCATCGATGACACTAGCTGATGGTGATTTTGTAGAACGAAACAGTCCTAGAGGTACATCAAGAATAATCTTATTTGCAGTCCAAGCATTAGTTTCAGAAGAGAAACTTTCGATGGTTACAGCAAATTGTAAATTAGATTGATAGTGAGATATTGCAGGTATTGCATACCGAACTACAGTGAAGGAGATAATATCATCTTTATTATCAGGGTTATCTACCTTACAAATAAATCCAATAGGTGGTGGATTATATTCGTCGTCCTCCATGCAGATTTGAGTTTTTGGAAGAACCAATAATTGCCTTGTGGCGGGATTATAAACATAGTAATGCACCTTTTTCACATTGCAAAGAAGAAAACCATTGGATGCTGCAACAAGACGTGCATTGCTATGAAAAAGATTGTCTAATGACTCATCAAAAGTTCCTTCAATCACTGATTGAGACGACGAGAAGAAGTTAGTCCGCAGAGGTACACGGGGAACCTCCTAAGTGTTGACAAAAGAAACCAACTAGATATGGTTTTTGGTTCCATCGTCTGCAACGGCAATCAGTAATGTACTTTTCCCAACACTTGGATACACATTTAAACTTTGCCAGAGATTTTGAAGGCAAAAAATCCAATATTTTTATCATAACATCTTCACAAATCTCCTCCTTTACACACGTCTTTCTCATTGGATTCATACTCGCAATTTCAAAATTTGAAAACAGAATACAAGAGTAGTGGATAATTGTCAGTTAGCAGACACAAACAATTGAAATTTTTATACTCTTTCACAAAAACTCCAAACCTGAGATTTTTATATGTATACCAAAGCAGCAGACGATAATCGCTTTCAATACAGAATCTTTACAAAGATGAGATTTTTATACTGACCAACCCAAGCCAAGCCAATCCAATCCAAACTTGTTTGGAGATCGGAAAAACCGCTTTCAATACAGAATCGTTACAAAAATATTTTTCAAAAAAATTATACTATCCAAACATAAAAAAAATTAAAAATATTTTACGAAAAATGTTTTCCATGATACCAGACACAGACCTCGTTTCTTTTTCATATTTGTCTATACTAATCACGTCCATAATAGTTAAAATTGAATTAAAAGAGGAGTATTTCCTCTTTAATATAATCCTATACGGCTAAATGGGTTTGTTGAAAATACTTCCTTAATTAACTTTAGGCTGATTTTTTATTAGTTGCATATTATTTGGTAATAATTAATATAATTTTGTAATTTTTCCATAATTTGAGTTGGTTATTAACTCTAACAACTAATCACATTGAAACTGATTAGAATTCCTGTATTATTATTTAATCTTCTCATTGTCTCACAATAATATTAGTTTTAATTTCACCAAAATTTCATATAGTCTAATATTTTCCTCTTTTTTCTAGTGTTTTTCATAATCAAATTTTTTTAATGGATTGTGTTTGTTCATGTATCTAATTGATAACTCAATTCTTATTTATTGTGGTATATTTACAAATACATTTGGCTTTATTTCAGCTTACATACATCCTTCTTTCACAACCTTATTGTATCACATACATTATTATCAACTACAAAATGATACATTATGTAAGTTAAAGGCAAACAATACAATACTTATCAATTTAAACGAGATACATAAATAGTAATGTATCATGCACTACTTTTTTAGATATGATACGTAAATTCGAAATTATACTAAATGTATCAATTATAGAGCAACTACCACACAATAATGTATCGATCTCAAATCTAATATCTTATGGGCAACAACTATTTATTTAATGTATCTGGTATAAATACAATACTTATCAATTTAAACAAGATACATAAATAGTAAAATGCTAAGTAGCAAAGATATTCATGATTTATCTTTTCAAATTTTCCGACAATTTTGAATCAAAATTGAAAGGATCTTCAATAAACTAGAATAACAATTTTGAATCTCAAAATTTTCAACAATTTTGAATCAAAATTGAAAGGATCTTCGCTGAACAGGGAGAAGAAAGAATCTTGAATCTCAAATTTTTTGATAATCTTGAATCAAAATTGAAAGGATCTTCGATGAACTTGAAGATTCAAAAGGATATTGTTTGTCCAACAACAATTTCATCACTTTTGTATCCTTCATAATTCACCTCGCTTATCCTTCTCAGATGAACTATAGCTGAATTGTTTGCATTTTAACTCTGCAATCTCACCTAATTGTCACTCTTATATATGTTGAGTAAACTTGTAATGCATATATTTCTTTATGACTTTACATGATCCTCTAATGGGATAACAATTAAATGCTTTGCTAATAAAAAGGGAAAGACTCTGTTTTGGGGACCCCTCCAAAGTTTTGAATTCTATATCATTTTTTTCCTGAGTTATCAACTCATTACAAAGTACACAAATCCGAATTGGTTCACCAACACTCTGGTAATGCTCCTAGTTTACAATTTATTACTCTTTCTCAAAGTTCCATCATATGACTACACTACACTACACTGGTTTTGTTGTTGTAAAGTTTCATCATATGGCTCAAAAGTTCACAAATTCTGGTTTCTACAATTGCCTTTCATTTCTTTATGACTTTACATAATTCTCTTAGGTTTATCCAACAATTAAAGGCTTTGATAATAAAAAGGGAAGACAGTGTTTTGGGGACCCCTCCAAAGTTTTGAATTCTATATCATTTTTTTCCTGAGTTATCAACTCAGATGACCCAGTTGTTATTTGCACCAAAGCAAACACACACAAAAAAGTGATTATGCAGGTTCGGAATATGTATTTATTTATGTTTTTACCCCTCCCTAGGAGCTCCCACCTTTTTGTTCTCCTGGTGACTCAAACTCACAATCTTAGGGTTGGAAGTGAGGGATGTTTAGTATCTGAGCAACTCCCTCTTGTCTGTATTAATTTCTGCACTGCAACTAAATTATCTGAGGTACAAGGTCAAGAGTTTCACTAATTCTAACTCTCTGAGGGATCGATCAGGTTCATAGTGAAGGAGATACAATATACATATATATTCTTATATGTTAAGAGTATATTAGCCCAAACTTTGAGCAAATTAAAAACCAGATAATGAAATATGCACTTCAAAATAATTAGCTAGAGTAGAAACAAGGAATTCCATTATTTGTATCTAAGTTCAAAGTATATATAGAATAAATATTATTCAAATAAGTAAGAATAGTTTACAAAAGACGACGTGGCCATTGATACCATTCAAAAGGAAACAATTTGTAGCGCTTCATCGATGGACGTCCTGAAAAAATATTGACAAGTTGTGCAACATCCATCTCAAAGTCATAAGAAATAATATTACGCTGAAAACCCAAATAAAATATGTGTGGAACAGTAGGATGAATCATCATGTTATTCAACTCAATGTGAGGATAGCCCTCAACTCCAAAATCCTCCGGGCATTGTAGAACAGTGCTGCCTACATTTACAACATACTTCTTAACCCATACTGCATCTCGACTACGAATATTGCTAGCAAGGCACCACACAATGACGGTTGCCTTAAATATAATATTCAATGCAAAATACAATCCACCAGCTGATGATCCAAGATAACCACAACCTATTCCTCTCACCATATCTTCAGGCAATTTCAAATCCCAGAAAGACTTGTGGATACTATCATAAACAGTTATCTGTAATGAATCATCATACCAACAGAATACTCCATCAATGACACTAGCCGATGGTGACTTCATAATGGTACAAGGAAACAGTCTTATAGGTACATCAAGAATAATCCTATTTGCAGTCCACACATTAGTTTCAGAAGAGAAACTTTCAATGGTTACAGCGACCTGTAAATCAAACTGAGGTCTTGCAGGTATTGCATACCGAACTATAGTGAAGGAGATAATATCTTTATTATCAGGGTTATCTACTTTACAAATAAATCCAATAGGTGGTGGATTATATTCGTCGTTCTCCATGCAGATTTGAGTTTTTGGGAGAACCAATAATTGCCTTGTGGCGGGATTATAAACATAGTAATGAACCTTTTTCACATTGCAAAGAAGAAAACCATTGGATGCTGCAACAAGACGTGCATTGCGTTGAAAAACATTGTCTAATGACTCATCGAAAGTGCCATCAATCACTGATTGAGACGACAAGAAGAAGCGTAACTCACGCTGAATCTCTGAATGTTGACAAAAGAAACCAACTAGATATGGTTTTTGGTTCCATCGTCTGTAACGGCAATCAGCAATGTACTTTTCCCAACACTTGGATACACATTTAAACTTTGCCAGAGATTTTGAAGGCAAAAAATCCAATATTTTTATTATTATATCCTCACAAATCTCCTCCTTTGCACACTTCTTTGTCATTCGATTCATACTCGCAATTTCAAAATTTGAAAGCAGAGTAGTGGATAATTGTCAAAAAGGGCAGATTAAGAAAAACCTCACAAACAATTGAAATTTTTATACTGATTCACAAAAACTCCAAAGCTGAGATTTTTTTTATATGTATACCAAAGCAGCAGACGATAATCGCTTTCAATACACAACCTTTACAATACAGAATCGTAACAAAGATGAGATTTTTATACTGACCAACCCAAGCCAATCCAATCCAAACTTGTTTGTAGATCGGAAAAACCGCTTTCAATACAGAATCGTTACAAAGATGAGATTTTTATACTGACCAACCCAAGCGAATCGTTACAAATATATAAATTATATATATATATTATAATTTATATTCTATTTTTCTTTCTACTATATAGAAGAATGAAAGGTTAGGATGAACTCTCAAAATTAAGTAGGATGAATTCTCAAAAGCTCTGTGGCTTTCGGACGATTTCTTTGTGAAACTCTTATGTAACCCTCTGTAGGGAGTTGGGGGAGCCGTACGTACAGTCTCACAATTTTTAGAGTTCATTTTGGACATTTAGGGACAATTTACAAGAATTAAGCAATTTTTTCAGTTTTGTGTGTGTGTGTTAGCCCATAAATATTTTGGTCATATGACTTCTGGATGATTTCTTTGTGAAACTCTTACAGAACCCTCGGTAGGGAGTTGGGGGAGTACTACGTACAATCTCATAATTTTTAGAGTCCATTTTGAGCATTTAGGGGCTAATTAATTACATGAACTAGGAAATTTTCTCTAGTTTTCATGTGTGCTAGCCCATGATTATTTTGGTGATATGGCTTCAAGAAGATTTCTTTGCGAAACTTTTACGAACCCTCTGTAAGGAGTTGGGGAAGCACTATGTACAATCTCACAATCTTTAGAGTACTTGTTTGGGCATGTAGGAGCCAATTTACATGAATTAGAAGATTTTCTCAATTTTTCGTGTATGTCAGCCCATGAATATTTTGGTGATATGTCTTTTGAACACTTTTTTTTTCAATACCCTTACGAGAGCCTACGTGATGATATAGGGAAGCAATACATATAACCTCACCATGATCCCCACTATTTCTTTAGCATTTAAGGACCATTCAATATGATTTAGACGATTTTTTTTTTAATTTTTCGTAGAGGTCTGTAGATATTGAAATTTTGTGGGACTTGACAAGACGTGTTCAAAGTTCAAAGTATATAGAATGAATATTGTTCAAATAAGTAATAGCCAACGGTAGACAATAGCCTACAGAAAACGTGGCCATCGATGCCATTCATAAGGAAAAAATTTGTAGCTATGCGTTTACATAGAAAGTCAATTCAAGATCAAATAAATCCGATATTATATAAAAAAAAATTAAAAAAATTATTTTATATATAAAAGTATTTACTTTGATATAATTTTTAAATACTTCTTATATTTTTTTCATAATTTTTACCATGATCTCCACTATTTCTTTAGGCATGTAAGGGTCATTCAACATGATTTTTTCAATTTTTCGTATGGTCCCTATTCTACTTTCTACTTATAAAAAATAGACTATAATCAAGGATCAAATCAGGCTATTAGCTAAAATAGACGGAAGGAAGTACATTATATTATTTGTATCTAAGTTCAAAGTATATAGAATAAATATTGTTCAAATAAGTAACGAGTCTAGAGAAGACGACGTGGCCATTGATGCCATTCATAAGGAAAAAATTAGAAGCATTGTGTTGGCCTACATCCTGTGAAATTATAGACAAGTTGTGAAATATCCATCTCAAAGTTATAAGAAATAATCTTACCAAGAAAACTCAAATAAAACATGTGTGGAACAGTAGGATGAATCGCCATCTCAAACCAATTATAGCCCTCAAGTCCAAAATCCTCCGAGCATTGTAGAACAGTGCTGCCTACATTTCCAACATACTTCTTAACCCATACTACATCTCGACTATGAATATTGCTCAATGATGGTTGGCACAAATCTAATATTCAATGCAAAATACAATGCATGATCCAAGATAACAACAACCTTTTCCGGTCTCCATATCTTCAGGCAATTTCAAAGCCCAGAAACACTTGTGGATACTATCATAAACAGTGATCTGTAGTGAATCATCATATAGGTTGAATGTTGTGAACCAAATTGATCCAATAAGGGCCTACGGGCTATTAGAGAGTTTTATTTGGGATCCAAGCCCATTTACACTTTGTTAAAAAGGATCAAGAGTTAGAAGAACGGTTATGCAAATTATGTAGAAGCTTTGGTTTTCAGTATCTCTCATCCCCTTTCTGTGTTCTAGTATCTCATCCCTTTCTAGTTACCTTCTTCTATGTTAATCTCTCCTTAGTTAGCATGTTATTATACGTTGTAGCTTGTATTCAGTGATAACAATATAAATCAGTGTTTGTATTGGAAAATGTGTTTGTTACATTGGTGCTTTCATTGAGAGGACTTCAATGGAGGACCAAAAATTACGAACTCCTTATAATTCGATTAACCCCAGGAAGGATTTGTGGTCAAAGGATATGTCTGAAATTCGTTCAATATTACAGGGGTTGGTTGGAAAAATTGCAACTGCTAGGCCCCAAAACAAAGTTCCGATATATGAGAATAGAGATTTGTCTCCGACACCACTGATGTGTCGTCATAAGTACGCAACCATAAACTTTGGACGGTTCTATGGTGATAACCCAGAGGCATGGATTTTCCAGGCTGAACACTACTTTGAATTCTATGAATTCGCAGAAAAGTATAAGTTATCTCTCACGTCATTGTATCTCGATGGGGAAGCATTGGAGTGGTATCAATGGCTTTTTCGGAACAAACAATTGTCAGATTGGAAACCAGTGAAGGTAATGATTCGATTTCGTAAACAACATCTCGAATCACAAAGATGTCACTTGCTCAATAATCAGGTAACCTCCGTGATTGACTACCAAAGTCGTTTTGAGGATATCTCGTCGGTATATGGTGACTTTAATGTACTCACGTCGGATATTGCATATGTTTCTCCGCAATGGAGCGATATAATCAACTCACCTTTGTTGCAATGCTATGACGAACAATCTGAAGGCAACAACAAAACCAATGCGCCCAAGGTGTTTGATGACTTGTCTGAAAGACTCACAGATGCAAATTCCATTTATATATCTTGTAAGCTTAGTCAACTTGAAGTTGAGGATCCCTACAAGGTGTGTAAGTTGACAATAGGAGATACAACTGAGGCAATTTTTCCTTATGATCTAGCATATTCTGTCTCTCCTACTACTGAGGCAACTGATTGTGAAAATGATGTTAAAAGTGAAGACAAGAATGATGAAGAAGAAATTCTTACCATCAGAAATATAAAGGTTTACCCTCAACATAGATTCGGGCTTGCTCAATGCTGGAAGAAGATTCCTTCAACTTGCAGTTATCCAAACCTTATAACTAGAGGTATAACCAGTAGACTTGGCCATGATGTGATTCTCTTGATTTTGAATCTTTTTCCACCTGATCAATTTGAATAAGAGTTTCCATTTG
Source organism: Solanum chiquidenum (assembly GCA_029582725.1). NCBI lineage: Eukaryota > Viridiplantae > Streptophyta > Magnoliopsida > Solanales > Solanaceae > Solanum > Solanum chiquidenum. The sequence continues at coordinate 3,065 of JAJOOS010020180.1, read as the reverse complement.
ATCCTGGCTCTAGTTTACTTACTATGTATAATTGGTATTGTGTGTTGCCTCAAGTGACTTGGATCAGGATAAGTTTATTATATCAACCTTGAGAAATTCTTGCAGCTGGGTAGATACTGGGCAAATGAGAAATATTTATGATTTCTTATTGTCTAAATCGAGAAAGAATGTTATGGAGGAGAAAGTGCGGAGAATGCTTCAAGAATTTGTTGGAAGTTACTCCAAGCAGTCACCAAATATTCCGGTCAATAGATTTGTTAAACTCTTGTGTGCTATGTTTGGTCTAATTCAAAAATCAAGGACTGTTTCGCGACATATTCACTTTAATCCTGGTCAGTTTCTTGATTGTGGTGACAGTGTGTTAAATTATTTCGTGGTCTCTCTTTGGGTACAAACTTTTCAACCTCGGCTGCCACGACCACTTCCAAAGCCACCTTTCTCTGTTTTATTATTGAATTTTCTAGACCAAATTGAGAAATCTGTTAAAATAGAATCGAAAGTTGACTTCGATGGGCTTGTCATAATTGGTGAGGTTGATTCAAAGACAATTGTTCATCTATACGCTGCAAATTTAAGTAGTAAAATGCAGTGGAAGGTACTAAAGTTACGAAATAGATATAAGGTGAAGCTTCAAGTTGTGCACCTTACTGGTTACACAATTTATGGTGCCATTGAGAGGGTATATTTGGTTGTGCAGTTGTGCTCCATAGATTACATTATGGCTTAATTGCAATGGAGAGACATGGGAAAGAAGGAACTTCAAAAATTGTTCGTCGGTATTTGAAGGTGGACAATTTTAGCTTTGACGGGTTGGAGTATGTGAAGAAGTATCGTTTGCATCATATATCAATTGATAGAAAAGGAATTGATGTTGAAAACAAATGGACCGAGGACATCGCAAAATTTGTTAGCTATATCAATGAGTTTCTGTTAGTTAATATGTCACTTGTTCCTTGAGTTGCTGCCAGTAACGTTTCTAAGATCAAAATCATGATATATGGAAGTTTGAAGGACATCATTAGGTGGTTTACTCTTTTGGACACATCTCAAACTATTATACATCTTTGCCATGCTATCTTGTACAAAGTGATGAAGGTTCAGAAGCTAAGCAAGAGTGATGGAGTTAATTCTGCAATCCTCAAAGCTGCCAACAAAATCATCATACTGGTTTTCACCTGTAGCAGCCAAGGCAATTATAATACTCCAAGCTGCCGAATGAAGTTCACTCACATGAACCTTGAGGACAAGGTTCTTTTTTAGGGTGGGAGTATTATTGTGAACCAAATTGACCTAGTAAAGGCCTACGAGCTATTAGAGAGTTTTATTTGGGATCCAAGCCCATTTACACTTTGTTAAAAAGGACCAAGAGTTAGAAGAACGGTTATGCAAATTATGTAGAAGCTTTGGCTTTCAGTATCTCTCATCCCCTTTCTGTGTTCTAGTATCTCATCCCTTTCTAGTTACCTTCTTCTATGTTAATCTCTCATTAGTTAGCATGTTATTATACGTTGGAACTTGTATTCAGTGATAACAATATATATCAGTGTTTGTATTGGAAATCGCGTTTGTTACATTGAATCTAATAGTCTTAGAGGTACATCAAGAATAATCTTATGCATTTTTTTCTTCCATTATGCCCTAGCTTTACTAAGTCTGTATGGATCCCCATATTGTAGTTCTTCGAGACATCTTTCTTCCATGCAATTTTAAGTCTACCTCGTATCTTTCAACACCTTCTCTTACGTACAAACGAATGGGTTCATTTAGAGCTTGATGCATGACATAAATCAAACCATCTAAAGCGACCATCCCTCAATTTATCCCCAATCTATTACTTGAACCTTCTTGCAAATGCAATGATTTCTAATCTTGTATGATCACATATCCATCTTGGCATTCTCATCTCTATGGGATTCATCTGCAACCTCATCTAATTTCACCTAATTGTCACTCTTATGTTGACTGAACTTGTAATGCATATATACACTCTTACTTCTACTTATCCTAAAACCATAAACTCTCTAAAGTTCTTCTCCATAGTTCAACCTTTTGATTGACTCCCTGATCACTTGTTTCATCAATTAGAACAATATCGACAACATGAACATACAACCAGGAACTTCATCTACCATTGTGTTGGTTAGCTCATCCACAAGTACGTCCATCAATTAGCACAATATCGACAACAATTAACATACACCATGTGCAGATCCTTCTTCCTCTAGCAATAAACTTCCATCAATCTCCTTAGGAAAAGTACAGACACAAATCCGAATTGGTTCACCAACACTCTGGTAATGCTCCTAGTTTACAATTTATTACTCTTTCTCAAAGTTCCATCATATGACTACACTGGTTATGTTGTTGTAAAGTTTCATCATATGGCTCAAAAGTTCACAAATTCTGGTTTCTACAATTGCCTTTCATTTCTTTATGACTTTACATGATTCTCTTAGGTTTATCCAACAATTAAAGGCTTTGATAATAAAAAGGGAAAGACTCAATTTTGGGGACCACTCCAAAGTTTTGAATTCTATATCATTTTTTTCCTGAGTTATCAACTCAGATGACCCAGTTGTTATTTGCACCAAAGCAAACACACACAAAAAAGTGATTATGCAGGTTCGGAATATGTATTTATTTATGTTTTTACCCCTCCCTAGGGAGCTCCCACCTTTTTGTTCCCCTGGTGACTCAAACTCACAATCTTAGGGTTGGAAGTGAGGGATGTTTAGTATCTGAGCAACTCCCTCTTGTCTGTATTAATTTCTGCACTGCAACTAAATTATCTGAGGTACAAGGTCAAGAGTTTCACTAATTCTAACTCTCTGAGGGATCGATCAGGTTCATAGTGAAGGAGATACAATATACATATATATTCTTATATGTTAAGAGTATATTAGCCCAAACTTTGAGCAAATTAAAAACCAGATAATGAAATATGCACTTCAAAATAATTAGCTAGAATAGAAACAAGGAATTCCATTATTTGTATCTAAGTTCAAAGTATATATAGAATAAATATTATTCAAATAAGTAAGAATAGTTTACAAAAGACGACGTGG
>JAJOOS010020179.1:0-14921 GCA_029582725.1 Solanum chiquidenum | reverse complement strand
GATGGTCACCATCCATAATGTTAGTTCCCCAATTACTCAATTGTTTAGACATTCTTTCACAGTAACATCATTAGAACTAGCATTATCAACTGTAATAGTAAACACATTATCCAAACCTCATTCAAGCAAACAATTAGTAATGCAAGCTGCCATATCCACGCCCTTATGACTAGAAATAGGACAAAAATTTATTATTCTTTTATGCAAAGTCCAATTTCTATTTATAAAGTGGGCTGTCAAACACATGTAATTAATTTTTTGTATAGAGATCCAAGTATCTGTCGTAAGACAAACTCTTGGATGTGCTTCTTTGAAAACCTTCTTCAAAATTTGTCTTTCTTCAAGGTATAGTTCATAACAATCTCTCGTCACGATTCTACGAGAAGAAATATGAAATTGTGGCACTATAACTCTCATGAAGTTTTAAAAACCCTCTTTCTCAACAAAACTAAATGGTAGCTCGTCAACAATTATCATTTTGGCTAAAGCTCTCCTACTTTGTGCTTGGTCAAATTTCCAAGTGCTAATCACCCCTTCCTTTGCTCCCGTTAAAGATGGTAGAAAATTAATTAGATTTTGACCTTTATCTACGGTGTCACGAGGAAATTTAGGACATATTCTCATATGATTATTCATTGCCGACGTACCATTAGTCGATGTAGAAGCTGCATAAGGTTTCTCACAATACTTGCATTTGACTTTCTTAGCTCCACTTTCATCAGTGAACTTGTCAAAATGCTTCCGACAAGTAGCTCTAGGTTCCATGTTTTTTTCTTTTATTTGAAGTATCAACATCAACTTCAACCTCATTGGGAGATGAGGTGTTAGGTATGCTGTCATTTGAACCTCCACTTTCACTTATCCTACTTCCAATTTGTGTCATCTGTAAAAAAGTGAAACAAATAAGAATAACAACAATCAGAAAGACGCAGTACATTACAGTTCACAAATCACACAAATAATCACAAAGTTTCATACTTGCATTCAATGATTAAACTCACGCAATTCAGTTGCGGTTCAGAGCTCAAAAGAACAATAATCACGCAGTACATTATAGACTTACAGTTTACTAACCGACTCACTGATCAGTCCCTAACTACCGAACACTTAAACAGAATAGGCAGAACTTCCATGGACCATGGTAGAGGATCAGGATACTACCAACTTGACTAACAATAAGCAGAGGCATAATGATATTATTTTACATTAATCCCCAATGTACAAGTCCCCGTAGTTTATACTACAATTAAGCAGCTAAACTGCTAACTGCTAAGATATTGTGCCATATGAACTCTCTGTTATTGATCAACTCAATTATCTTTTCCAGTGATTTGAGCAATCACTGGAAGATGTTGCGGGAGTTTTGTCGAACACATTTGTTCTCACCCAAAGTGGTAAAGTCCCTGGTCAGTGGTCACAAACTTCAATGAGGGAGAAAAAAGTGTCGAAAATGATACATTTTCTTAGGTCCAAGAAAAGAGAAACTGTGAAAATTTCTGAAATTCTGTTTGCCGTTTGGTACCATTTTAAACACGTTAGGGAACCTTTTCTTTTCAAAAGATTTATGTGATTTGAATTATGAAACAAACACCAGTGGGATCAAACGTGTATTAATTTTTTCATTCCCCTATAACTAATTAACGATATGTTGTTACATTACATACTTACATTTACAGGGTATGGCAAATTGATCAACTTACAAGTACACTGTACACCCCTCAATACTGACTACTCAAGTACTCATCTTGTATTTGAAATTGAATATAACATAATAAAGATTTCTAGATGAAGTTAAGACTTAAGCCGCGATGAGTAGTGAGCACTGACCTTCGACTATTGAGTCGCGAGCACTGAGCAGACAACAGTTGCGGGCTGCGAGCCCTCAGCGTCAGGAAGGAACCAGGAGCAGCGGCATGCTTGAGATGACGAGCTGAGAGATGAGAGTGGAGACACAAGCTCGGAGCCGCGACGTAACTTAGAGTCTGAGAGTGAGACGAGAGTTGAAACTTATGGATTACGGTGGTCTCAGATTAGGGATTTCTAAATTCTGATTGGAATTTGGGCTGGGCATGGGCTATTGGGCTGAGAGTTGTATTTATATTAAAGGAATGGGCTGAGGTTTAATGAAGGGGTAAATAATATATATATCTAATTTTGGTTTTTTGATTAACCGATTTTTTAAGCTAAAAAATCGAAAACCGAACCGAAAAATTGAAATATTGAAAATCAAAACCGAAACCGACCGAAATAACCGAAAAACCGAAACCAAAATTTTAAAAAAATCGGTTCGGTCGATTTTTTCAGTTTTAACCATATTATGCCCAACCCTAATTAGAACTATGTGCTAATTCAAATTCATAAATATCTACAAGATCAACTCTTTAAATCTTTTCTCAAAAGTTCTAAAATAGCTCATGAATGTGGCAGGTGAATACAAAAGCCAAGAACTGATATTGCTAAGGCAATGAATAAAAGTCTCTTAATTGAAACAAATATTTCTAACGTGCCTAAAACTCACCTAGTATTAAAAGTACTTACTCTTATTTTGGTGAATTTTAGAGAACTAATCTTTCATTCCATTATTATATTAATTGATACTATTTTAAAATAAATTAATCCTCATATCAAAGAATTCAACATATCCAAAATGAAGTAAATTCAAGTTTAACAACATAACCCATTTGTTTGTTTATTAGGTAATCACATTTGTTTAAAAATATGTAAATTAAAATAGACAATTGACATGAACATTAATCTACAACAATGTCATAAAAATAGTGGCTTGGGCATGACAAAATTAAACAACAATAACAACAACAACAACAAAAATAAAATAAAAAATCTTACATTATATAGGACTTCATTCATTAAATAGAGATATAACACTTTAACCCAATCTTCATTTCAATCAAATTATAAATAAAACAAAACTATAGAAAAACTTATCACATAATTACATCAATTTCCATAAATATATTAAGAGAAGGTGAAGTTGAGTACCACAAATGAAGAAATAAGAACCACAAAATCTTGATCGAAATTCGATGGTGTTAGTGTGTATTGTATTTTTGTTTCCGTGTGTTGTTGTTGCTTTGCGTGTATATTGTTTTTTTTTTTGGTTTTTGCTGATCGTCCCTTTTTTTTGCTTGTGTGTTTTTGTGTGATGGTAGCATAGGAGTTTTCTTTTCCTTTTGTTCCTTTTTGTCGTTTGCTGGGTTTGGGGTAGTGTAGGTGTGTGTTGCTGATTCTTTTAGTTTTGGTTTATTGTTGTGTTAATACAGGTAATGATTGTGTGTGTGGGTAGATAGTGGGTAAACAATTAGGGTAGTGGGAGGAAAATAGGATGGTGTAGGTGTACTAGTGGGGTAAGAGGTCGTTCAGGTTGTTTTTAAAAAAAAATTAAATTTATATAAAAATTATAAAAATATTAGCTAATTATTTTGAATTAATGAAAATATAAGAAAAGATAAGTAATTAATCTAAAAATGTAATTAAAGAAAATATTAAAATTACTAGCTTATTTATTAAACCTAAATTAAAAGAAAACATATAAAAAAAATTATATTTTTTAATTTCTTTTTAAAACAATTGAAAAAATAAAACTTACCTAAAATTGCAATTCAATTTTTTGTGCTTTTCAAATCATTTAAAATAAACTTAATAAAATAAAATAAAAATAAAAATATTTAATTTAAATTTTAAAAAATATTTAAACACTAAAAATAACGCAAAACTGAAGTTTGATAAAAAAATACGTGTCTACACAATATATTAAATCAAATATAATAATCTATAAAATGACGTAATTGACTCTAGATGTATGAGCATATGAGGATTTTAGAATAAAGAATTCAAAATATGGCCAAACGATTGTAATCTAAACTGAATTGAGTGGCCTATTGTATTAGGAATTTAGTCAATTGAATTTAAATATTGCCAAATCGAATCAATTAGCTAAATTCGATTGAAGTTGAAATAAGACAAATAATTATCGATTAATTATTTGAGGTTCTTAATTTAAATAAGACAAAATATTTCTTAAGACATAAGTTAATTAATAATTATACATAAATATGAAGTTAACTAATTTAGAGTTATATATGTATGTGTGTGTGTGTGTATATATATATATATATATATATAATGATTTCAAATTGAAGAAGCTCGATAATTAATACGAATTGCATATGATCAAAATTGGGTGTCAACACTCGTAATGATTGAAAGGTGTCCTATATTATAATTGCATATAATCAATGTTTATACACACTTATAAAGTGCAGGTACATTATTTAAAAATTATCTACAATTGATTTGTGTATGTGTTGTTTAATTATGGATAACAATATAAAAATTTATATAAGCACCTTTTATACACTATTATACACGTATATACAAGTGTATACACTATTTTAAATAAAAAAATTATTCAGTATAATTATAAATTTATATAAAATTAAACTTTCGACTTTATTAAAAGAAATACTAATACTCGGTTTACTTCGATCGGTAAATCAAATTAAAAAAAAATATTGATACCCACAACGATAGTACTTTATCATAATATATTCAAAATCTTAGTTGGTTAATTTCTTTCATTTGTGCTTTCATTTTTTTTAGTTTATTTCAATTTCCATACGGATGAAAAAGGTAATAGAACCCATGAAATATTTTGCATCTTTATAATCTAAGTTTGTAAGTCGATATTATCTCTGTAGAGTTGCTCTACGTAAAAGGATCCACTACTAATTATGTATGTATTTTTAGACTGAAGCAAATAGATCGAGTTAGTCTGTCCAGTTACCAACAAAAAATAAAATGTTCTCTTCTTTAGTGGTTAACGGTTCATAATCAGCGTGATTTTTTTTTTTCATTTTTTCATATAAAATAAATAAAAGATTTGATATTATTATTCAATTTCTCTATGTAAAATCAAATGAACAGAATAATAAAACTAAAATATTTTAAAATTTTAAAAAAATCTTAAAAATGGTGGAACATCTACCATTTTATAAATTTCAGCTTCTAAGATATTAAATAAATTCCCGTTAACAAAGTTGTTAGAGTACAAAATTTCGAATCAAAATATACGAGTAATTTTTTTTTAATTTTATTCTAATTGCAGGAAATTCATTTCTATTAAGTATAAATAAATTTCTTTCTACAACCAACGAGTAATAACATTTTTCTTTTTATAATAAATTTTAGCATTCTCAAGTCATTAGTAGCAATAATATATTTCATCCTCCATTGAATAAAAATTAAGACTTGTATCTTCTTTTACCGTGAATTTTGTTTTGAATCATTGAGGTAAGGTTCTTTTCTTGAGAGTAATTTGAAGAAAAAGTAGTGGGAAAGAGAAACAAATGAAAAATGGGTCAAAGACCTAATTTCGCATAGACATGAGTTCTATTTGTATAAAAATAGTCAAGAGACCAAACACGATAAGTTTTTGAATACTTAAAGGACTAAAACTAGTAAATGCATAGTCAAGGGACTAAAAATGGTAAGTATATAATTAAGAGACCAAACATGATAATATTTTGAATAGTTAAAGGACTAAATATGATAAATGTATAGTTATAGGACTATTTTAGACCTACTTTAATAGTTGAGGGACCATTTATGAAATTCTCTAATTATGAACAATCGTACCCAAAATGATTTTTTTTTGTAGGAAATAGTTGAATTATTCAACTACAAATTCTAAGTCATCACTATTTAATACCTTACATATTTTGTGACAATTTTTTGTTGTCACTAAATCGTAGGTTGATTAGAGACAATAAAATGATTGTCACCAATTGTTTATATTATTAGTGACGAAAATGAATGTTACAATAAAAAATTAAATTTTTATAGCTAAAACTTAGAATATTTAACCACAAGCTCTAATTTTTCACTATTGTATCAACATATTTTTTGAGACGAAATTATTTTGTGTCTAAAAATTAATTAATTTTAAGACAAAAATAATTTGTCACAAATTAAAAACATCATTAGTGACGAAATAATGTGTCACTGGTAACTTTAAATTCGTGACTGACAGTCCTCAATAAATGGCGCCAATACATTTTTTGGTGGGAAACTTTAGTGGACAAAACTTTGCTACGAACTATTATGTTTCGGCACCAAAAATATCTTCCTTGTATATTTAAGCACGAAAAGTAATTTTTGTCACTAAAAATGAACAATTAATGACGAATTCTATATCGTAGCTAATAATTTCGTAGCTATATATCATATTTATTGTAGTGACACTTGTGATAGTATGCACTTTGAAATTTGTTATTATGCCCATGTTATCACATACATTTAATAACTTCTACATTCTTTCAATAATAGTAAACAGTACACCAAAATCAAGGATTTAAGCAAGGAGACTCGTACTCAAACAACACAAACAAGTTGTTATTACTCGTTGAACTTATATTGCCAGAGAGTATCCTAAGTCAAAGTTGAGTTTCCGTCACTTAAGTTTAATTTAAGAGTGTTGATCCCATTCCATCACTAGTTTGTTGTACTGCATCTCTATTCAAGACTTTTATAAATGGATCAATCAAATTTTTATTTGATCTCACGTACATTATATTTATAATTTTGCTGGTAACTAGCTCTATTATATAAGCATGCCTTAAGGTCATATATCTTGGAGTTTTTATTATACATTTTGTTATGAGCTACATACATAGTAGTTTTACAATCGCCGAATATGAAAATGACTGACATAGGTTATGGTCATAACTTTATATCTAGCAAAATGTTTCTCATCCATTCTACTTCTTTCCGACAACTGCTAATTCAATAAATTCAGATTTCACTGTGGAATGGAAAATAAAAGTATTTTTTTTGTGATGCTAACTAATGAAACCACCCTCCAAAGTAAATATCAAACCTAAAGTAGCCTTATTATCATTTATACTTGTTATCCAACTCGCATCAGGATATCCTTTTAATGCGATAGGATAATTTTTTTATCATTTATATTTAAGCCACTATAACTGATGCCCAATTTTATTTTATTTTAAATAGCCAAATATTTTAATTTTAGCTTTCCAATGAATTTACATGGATTGCTTGTAAGCCTTTAAAGTTTACCAACAAAAAATACTATATCAGGCCTAGTGCAGTGCACTACATACATTATACTACCAAATACATTTGTATACTCTAACTGAGCCAGTGTTCTTCCATTATTTTTTGTAAGCTTTATACTTGATGTTCATACAAATCATACATAATAAATGTTATTCTTGCTACCGGAGCATACATACCAAAGTAATCCATACCTTCCTTTTTAGTAAATTCTTTTGTAACTAGCCTTGCTTTGAAAGTTTGTATAGTACTGTATGTATTAGATTTTCTTTTGAATACCCACTTACAACTTATAGGTTTAGATCCATGAGTCAAATCAACTAAAATCCAAGTATTATTGGACATTAGTGAATTCATTACATCATTAATCGCATCTTTCCAAGAAGAAACATCTCTTGAAGACATAGCTTCTTGAAATGTTCTAGGATCTTCTTCTATATTAAAAAAAATAGGCATTTGATCACAGACTTTAGTTCTATCTCCATCCACTAGAAAAATTAAAGATTATGAGGAGATAAAATCAGGACCAAAAGGTTTTTCTCTCCTAGTTTTTTGACTTCTTCTTAGCTCTAGATGAGTATTGCCACATTTCCTTTTATCGGAATGTGATATCTTTTCCTCATCAAGACTACTTTGATTTGCTTCAGTCAACTTTTGAGCAATAATTTCATTCAAAAAAATTATTTTTTAAAGATTCAATACAAATACATTCCACAACAACATTGGGCTCTAGATCAAGAAACTCTATATGCTTTCTAGTGTTGTGCATATCCTATAATCATACTTTTTATGCCTCTAGGACCTAACTTTGTCCTTTGATGGTCAGAAACTCTATTGAAAGATATACAAATCCACAATTTAAAATAAAAGGTATTTGGTTGTCTACCATTCCAGAGTTTATAAGGTGAAATATGCTTACCTTTTGAAGGTACTCTATTCAATGTATGAATCTTCACCCCTTAAATTGTGTGGTAAATGAGAATTCAACAATATAAAATTAACCATACCTACTAGAGATCTATTTTTTCTTTCACCCATTCCATTTTTGTTGAGGTGTGTAAGGAGCACTTGTTTGATGCATAATACTTTGATCTTCACAAAACATATCAAATTTACTAGAAAGGTATTCTCCTCCTTTATCACTTCGAAGATTTTTTTTCTAGTCTTTTGATTTTCCACAACTGACTTATATTCCTTAAATGTCATGAACCAAAGTATACCCTAGCGTAACATGACGTATAGAAACCCGAAAGGCCCTACACAAGCCACTTAGCATACATCATATGAAGATAAAATAAAGATTTCAAAAGTAGTAAATTCATATGAAAAGAGTTCAACGAAACAGAAGTCTAACATACTCTCAACAAGCCATCTAATACATCAAAGAAGTGGTTGGGACGTAAGCCATACACCACATACAATATCTGAAAATTGAAAGTAAGAAAGCAATAAAAGTGTCATAGTCTTTGGAACATGAGGACTCGCAAACTCTTGATCTTCAAATTGTCAATGAGATCAACTAGCCACAAGTGTAAGAGGAAGGTGCGTCAGACCCTACATTAGCGAAGGAATGTAGGCACCAATATGCATTAGTATATAGAATGCACTAAGTAGATCAATGCATAAAAAATATGAAATAATGCTAAAAAGGACTTTACATGACATGCAATGACCTAACTAAAGCTTAAGATAAGAGGTTAGAAAATATAAAACATAATCATGATCAATGCAAGGTAAACATGTTAAAAACACTTTATGAAATACCTTGAAAGTAACTTAGTTCATTATTGTTGGAAGCATACTATTTATCGACATAGACCATGTGAGATAAAACATGGAATTCAGTGTCTATCCCACACCAAAAAGAGATTTCCTTACTTTCCAAGGTAAGAAACACGAGTTTGAGCTAAAGTGGATCCACTAGCTAATTTCTATCTCAGACAAAATCCGATGGTGACACATAGTTCTGGGACTTAGGAAATGCTACTAAAGGTCCACATACGCTAAACGAAAACCTTCATCTCTAAAACCCGTTGAACGCTAAATAAAATCCTACGGAATAATCATTAACCATATTCATATTATCATCGATGGAAGGACACAATTAAGCAACCAAATCAAGCTAGAGTTTATTTAGAATAGCCCCTAAAATTTGATTCAACTTAGGTGAGAAAACCCTTCAACTTTATGAATCTCTATGTGAGAAAATCTTTCACAATCATGATCATAGTAACATGTGAGAAAACCTTTCACAATAACATTGGTACTTTACTCTCAAATCATCCTCAAAACATTTACATCAATTTCATAAAATATGCAAATCATCATAAATGCATAGTTCATAAGCTTCATCATGTGTCATAAACAAAATTCATGGATCATGCATGGGTTCATATGAGTTCAAATAAAAAATATGTAATTACATCAATTCATGTATTAAAAGATAGAAAACAATCAATTGAATCATAATTCAAAGGAACCCATGAAGGTAGAATAAAATCTAACTTTTGAATTGAGAATTCAACTTGTAAAATTGGAAGAAAGGTGAATACTAAAATACCTTAGTGGTCAAGGCCCAAATTCTATGGTGAATAGAGTTCCTTAGTTGAAACCCTAGTTTTTTCTTCCTTAGCTTTGAGAGAGAAATTTGGAAGAAGAAAATTTTGATTTTAGGAGAATTATTTTGGAAATTGGTAGTTTTAGGACCTAAAATACTTATATAGGGCTTAGAATTAGAATACAAATGGCTTAGTTTAGGCATTAAAACTTAGGAAAAGGACCCAAAAGCCCCTTACCATTCTACGGTTCGAACCTACAGTCCGTAGGACTTTATACGGACCATACTAGTCAACCATAGAAAAGTTCAGAAACCTTAAATTCAAGTCAACTGTGATGAGACTTGTCTACGGCCCGTAAACCCCAATCATAGAACTAAACTTTTTACCTTAAAATTTCACGAAGTCTTGGACCTTCCTGCTTGACCTATCGACGACTCTTAGATCACTTTACGGGCCGTCCTGTTCAATCGTAGAAAAGTTTTGAAACTTGATTTCTCAAAAAATATTTTCTCCCTTTATATGAGACTAGTCTACGACCCGTAGAAACTTCTAAGAATCATAGACTGGTCTCGTAGACGTGAACCAATAGGCGAAATTTCCTGCAATCTCTTCCCTTTTTGGAATCCAAGGTGTTACACGAAGAAAATACAAAAGCAAGCACAACAACATTAAAATCAAACAAGGAATCTAAAATTGACAAGAAACCCAAAAAGGTAAAAGTGTGATCCGTACATGGATTCACAAAATCAACTCCTTCATGAAGTCCTAACCTGCTCCAAGAAGTTGTGCCTTGAAAATGGGCACAATCTAAGCTTCGGTCAAGCCAAAACAACCCCACCATTCACATAGCTTAAAAAGAGTCAATCTAGTGAATAAAAGAGAAATTTACGTAAATTACCTAGTGAAATAGAAGATTTATCAAACCCGTAACGTGCTCGGGAATTTCCCCGATGCGCTCCAACAAGAATCACTTAATTCCGCCAAGAATTGCGCCCAAAGTTGCCCAAACACTAAACAAGCAAATGAAATTTTCATGCTGCCTTCGTCCCTTTTAAAAATATTTAACTGCCAAAGAGATGTCCTTTGCGAACGTGGAGGCCTACCCACAAAAGTGGCGTTCAGAAAAGCCAGCCCCTTGCGAATGTGGCACTAGACCCACGAATATGGAGGCTTTGCAGCCAACCCTTCACGAACGCGGCTAGAGGCCTGCGAACATGAAGGCCAAGAGAGGTGACCCTCTGTGAATGTGACACAAGCCTTGAGAATGTGGAGGTCTGGGAAGGCTGGTCTTCGTGAATGCGGCCAAGGGCCTTGGATTAAGAAAAAAGAAGGAGTGTTACACCAGCAGTACTGCATCAACAATTCACAAAGAAGCCAAAGTCCTTCATGAGGGGTTTGAAATTCGTTCGAAACCCTGTCAATGCAAACTAAATATGATACCAAGCTGGAAACAACATTCTGGACTCAACAGAATCGATGAAACAACCAACCAAGGTCTTCTTGTCAAAATATTGGTCAACATCAACACTTACAAATAATTATCAAACAAAATGCTAAAACTACAACATCATCCTAGCTGCCTCGGGAACCAAATCAAAGGTCGTTCTAGACCACATTCATCATTTTAGAGCTATCTATGCAGATAAAATTTCATTCCAACCACGTTTATCAAGAAAGTTGATCAATGTCAAATTATAGAAAAAATTCAAAAGCTAAAACACCTAATCGCACCAACTCCAAATGAAAACCCCGAAGCCTAAACCGATCATCACACTAGATAAAATGGCCTTTTTAGAGCTGATGGACATGAAGAAATTCTCATTTGACATCAGAATCTCTGGATGTTGACTAGATTCAACTCCTTCAAACTTTAAGCATCCAAAATGGCTAAAATTGCTCAAAACTCAACCGATCATCTTGAGAGGCTTACCACCCAACCCAACAACACATATAAAGGAATAAGTGAAATATAAAACCATGCAAAAAAGAAATTACCTAAAGGTTTCATAATAAAAACTACTAAAAGGACTTTCGTCCGCAAAAGTTAGGCAAAAGAAGTACATCAATGCTAAAAGAGATGAGGGTACCAGGTTCACACGTCGAGCTCAAACCCCAAGTAGCTTCCTCAATCAGATGGTGCCTACACTGAACCTTCATTGATGGGATCTCCTTAGACCACAACCGCCAAACCTGCTTGTCGAGAATGGCCATAGGCTCTTCAAAACTCAAGTAGTCATCAAGAGAAACTGAATCATGTGAGACTCATCGATAACATATCGTCTTAATATGGAGACATGAAACATAGGATGCACACTCGAAAGAGCTGGAGGTAAGGCTATTTCATAAGCCACCTCTGTTATCCACATCAAAATCTTAAAAGGATCGATGAACCTAGAGCTAATCTTGCCCGTCTTCCTAAATCTCATCACACACTTCATGTGCGATACAAGCAGAAATATCCAATGACCAATAATGAACTCTAAAGGCCACAACCTCTGATCAACATAGCTCTTCTTCCTACTCTGGGAAGTACAAAGTCGCTCTTGGATCACATAGACAATATCCATATAATCTCTCAATAAGTTGGTGCCCGACACATCAAACCAGCCCACTAGAGAACAATACCTCATACCATATAATGCCTCAAATGGGTCCATCTTAATACTCGAGTGGTAGCTATTATTATATGCAAACTCCACCAAAGCCAAAGACTAATCCTACTAACCACCAAAATCAACAATAGAAGCCCATAACATATCCTCTAGAATCTAAATAGTCCTCTCAGTCTGACCATCGTTCTAACAATGAAAAGTTATACTGAGCTCAACTCAGGTACCCAACTCACTCTGAATAGATCTCCAAAAGTACGGAGTGAACTGAGTACCAGGATCAGTGATGATAGAGACCGACACCCTATGTAAATGCACAATCTCTCTAAGTTAAATTTGATCCAATCTCTCTTAACTGTAGGCAATTTTAGCCGGTAGAAAGTGAGCTAACTTGGTCAATTGATCCACGATGACCCAAATAGAACCAAAACCTAAGAAAGTATGTGTTAAGATTACCACAAAGTCCATGGCTATATGTTCCCACTTCCACTTTGGAATGGGTAGCCGGTGGGTCAAACCACCTGGTCTCTGGTGCTCATACTTCACTTGTTAATAGTTCAAGCACATAGTCATGAATGCTGCAGTGTCCTTCTTCATCCCATACCACCAATAGTGCTGCAACATATCATAATACATCTTCTGTCACGAACCAGGGGTACACCCTAGATGTAACATGGTGTATAGGACCCCGAGAGATCCCATACAAGCCACTTAGCATTCATAACATAAGAAATAGAGAAAAAGAAGTAAAGACAACATTTCAAGTCTAAAGTTTATAAAAGTAAAATGGAAGTCTAAAAACTTGTCTCAATAGCCATATAATATAATAGAATGAAATTGGGCCTAGCCCATATATCATGTCCAAAATTGAAATATAAGAAGTAAACTAAGAAAAATGAAAGTTCTTCCTCGAAGCATGAGGACTCACCAAAGCTCGGAAACCTCGCAATCAACCACTAGCCACAAAACTAAGAAACTTGATCGTCAAACCCTATATTTGGGTAAATGTAGACAAGAGTATGCGTTAGTACAACACAAAGTACCAAGTATAATAACTATGCATAACACATTTAAATCATGCAAAAAGGGGACATTTCATGACATGCAATTGACCAAGATAAAACATGATATAAAAAGGTTAGAAAACATGAGTCATAAAACATGGTCAATGCAAGCTAACATCTTTAAAGCCTTTGAACACATATGCGATACTTCTTGAAGTAACCTTAGTTCATTATTATTACGGGGATTAGCCTTAACCGATATAGAGACCATGTGAGCTATAACATGATCCCCTGGTGTCACCCACACCAAAAATGAGTTGTTCTACTTGCCAAGGTAAGGACCATGAACTTCTTGCTTAGGTGGATCCACTAGCTAATGTCTATCTTGACAATCATCCTATGGGGGCACAAAGGTAATGGATAAAGAGATTGCTTCTAGAAACCCGACCTCTACTAACGGGAGAACTTCCATCTCAATATCCTCTCGGTGCTAAGCATAAATCCCACAGAATAGTCATTTCTTACTTGTTCTTATTATCTATGGAAGGGCACGTCATCTTGCCAATCCAAGATAAGTCATCATCCATGGAAAGGTATCATTCAATAACCAATCCAAGTTAGGTTTCATTAGGATAGATCTTAATCTTTGATTCAATTAGGTGAGAAGGCCTCTCAACCCTAGAATCCTTATTATGTGAGAAAACCTTTCACATCATACTTTCATTTGGATATGAGAAAAATCCTTTCAACAACACAACGACAACATCATCATTGATACTTTATTTTCAAAGCATCCTTAAAACATTTACATATATTTCACAAAAACATGCATAATTCCATAACTTACCTTTCAATGTTCAGAAACTCACTTTCAATCATCAACATTTAGAGAAAAAAAACATGTGTTAGATATGGATTTCATCATAAATTTATGTAATTCTATTAATACATGCTTGATTTCAAAAAACTTTTCCTTCATAATCAAAATCCCACATCATATGATCATAACTTGGAAAACATGGGGATTACATGGGTTCATAGGGTTTTCATAAAATCATAGTATTTAATCAATTCATGCATAAGAGATCATAATTCAATAATTCAAATCAATAATCAAGAGAACCCATGACAATTTAAGGAAAACCCTCACTCAATTAGGGATTTCTAACTTTGAAACACTACTAAAATATTGTCAAAAAAAGACGGCCAAAAGCGACGGACTGCGTCGTGTTTTTGTTCAAAATTGACGGAAAAGCGACGCAGTCACTTTCGTCACTTTTTAGCTCGACGGTTTTCAAAAAGCGACGGACTGCGTCGCTAAAAAGCGACGGACAACGTCGTTTTTAAAAAAGCGACGGACGGCGTCGCTAAAAAAGCGACGGACTGCGTCGCTAAATAAGCGACGGACTGCGTCGCTTTTAGAGACGGATTGCGTCTCTTTTTAGCGACGGACTGAGTCGCTTCTTTACTATTTTATTTTTTGATTTTTTTTTAAAAAGCGACGGACTGCGTCGTTTTATTTTAATTTTTGATTTTTTAAATTTATATAGAGCGACAAAGTCCGTCGCTTTTCTGGAAATTTATTTTTTGAAAATCCCAGAAAAGCGACGGACTGCGTTGCTTTTAGAGACGTACTGAGTCGCTTTTTTACTTCT
>JAJOOS010020178.1:0-17702 GCA_029582725.1 Solanum chiquidenum | reverse complement strand
ATGCTCTGTTTTTTCAGTTGTGCAGAGGATTAGGACCAGAAGGGATTAATCTTTTCTCCACACCAAATCTTGGGTCAATTTCATCCAGTGATGAAGACGATGACGATGACGATGATGGTGGTGAAAGCGACAGAGGAAATGGTGGACAGTGGCGAATTCTTTGGAATTGATAGTAGATTACAGAAGCTGAATGAAGATGATCTTCTTGATCATATCTTTCCGTCGAATTGGGAATTGAAGCCATTGTAGAGAAGGAAAAAAAGATCAAATAAGCTAGAAATATACATTTACGCACCATTCTTGAACTCGGAGAAGATGAAAAGAGAGGTGTTTTAATGGCGATTTCTGAATTTTTTTTACAGGCAAAACAAAGAAACAGAGTAAAACAGAGACGGTGAACAAGTTTTATATAAAAAAAAAAAAAACAAAAAAAAAACAGAGTTTCGAGTCTAATGTTTGTTTATATATTATTTACTTCATATTAGATTTGACATATTTTTTTTAAAATAATAATAAATAAAATATTTTATTATATTACCTCTAATTATTTATTGTTGAAAAAATGAATTGAACAAAGTAAAATAGGTATAAAATAGAATGTCATTTTTTTTATCTGAATAAGTAAAAGTGAATAATGAGAGTACTCCCTTCCTATCAAATTTCAATATATGTGAATGTGTTACTATATTGGGAGTCGAACAATTTTTTTTTTAATTGTGATTTTCTAAAACTTCTTAAGATTATTTAGAATTATTAATTATATTGACTTGTAGTGATTTTTGTGTAGTTTTTAAATATATAATTTTATTCTAAAATAGTTGAAGAATCAATTTGAAATTTTTATGGCCATAATTAAGTGTTTGGACTATCGTACTCTGAATATTTTTACATAAATTAAGATAAAAAAAACATTTAATTTTATAAATAAAAATATTAGGCTATCGTATGCTTTTATGATAACTTACGCAATTTTAGATCGCAATTTAATATTTTCTCAATTCAAAAAACATATCCCGATCATAATATAAAAGGGGCAAGTTATAATAAAATAAAATATTAAATAGTTATTAAAGAAAAAGACATTCAACAAAAATTTCATTAACGATAAAATGAGTTATATAATTTTTGAGTTGAGTTTAATTTTTTTGTACACTGTGTATTGAGATGTAAACTCATTTAATAACTTTTATTATAAGATGATGAAAAATACCCTCTTATTTTGTAGATTATAGCGACTTAACTTTAAAATGACATGTATTTAAAGATGTGGGGTTAATATGAGAGTTGTCAAAGCCTAATGATAGAAAATAAAGATTATTTATAATCTTTTGTAATAAAGTCTGATTTGATATTTTTTCAATTTTCTTTCTCTTAAAATGATTAATATGTGGTGAGTATTCACACTAGGGATTTTCAAATTTAGAAATGGTATTTATTATGATAGCTGTTGTTGTCAAAGCCTTTAAGAAATCCTATATTAAAAATTGGAGTAGAATCAAATCATAGGACAAAATATATTGATGACTCCTTAAATTTATCAGTATGGAGTATTTTATTGGTTCAATCATATTTATAGAACGATGGCAGATAAACTAAATCAATAACATATAAAAACGAATCGAATCGATCGATCATCCGTAAACTAATCATGAAAAGGCCTATTTGATTATTTTATAATTACAAATGAACAATAAACAATCCAGTAATACAAATGAACAATAAACAATCCAGTAAAACTTGGAATTAAAAAAGGTAATGTTTATAACAAAAAATTGAATTTAAAAAAAAAAGTAAAAAGAAGCAACCAAAACTTCCAATAGTCCTTGAAGCCAAAAAACTTTCAGTAAATTTTACGTCGAAGCAAGTTATGATGTTCAGACTCTTCAAAAATGTCGTGAATTTTTCAAAAATAGTGCATTTTGGGGGATCTAACATGAGTACAACAACAATTTTGAAGAGTCGGAGCAACATAGGAAAAGCAAGAGTCCTCTTCTTTCACTTCCCAACTATTTGACGTGCACGTCGATTTGCACCTTTAACTCGAGAGTTTAATTCATCTACATCTTTGTCAAGATCATCTATAGCTTTGTTTTGCCTGCATTTATCACATTTCAACAACATGTGTTATTAACAAAAAAAGATTTAAAGAAGCAAATGATGTCATATACAAGTAGTTCTATCGATGTTAAATTACACTAATAGCGTAAAACTTCTTTATATTGTCAGTGTATATATACACATTTACTTGTATGATCATTGATCACCGTGATTTGAGCTACATGTTCATCATCAACAACTAGTGTAATTCCACAGGTGGAGTCTAGAGAGTGTTGAGTGCACGTGATCTTACCCCTACCTTGAGAAAGTAGAGAAGTTATTTCTGATAGACCCTCAACTAAACGAATGATGAAAAAGAGGTGGCGGTAAAGCAGAAACAACAACAAGAAAATAAGATATCGAGGCTCATGTTGTTCATCAAATGCTATAACTTAGTTAAGTATCACAGTCCACAGATGAAAGTTGACAGTCACTTCATGAAAACACATTTTAACTTCGAAAACTAAGTCACATTTTGTCCAAAGTATTCAAAATGAAACGTAACAAAGAAGAAGAAGATCATGTAATGGTAGTTAAGTTCGAAGAAATTTACTTGTCAAGTTCAGATCCCATGTCAACAGCCATGCCTTTTAGATCACCCAATATGTTGCTCAAATCCGAAAGTGCATCATCTTGCTTCGACTTCTCAGACTAGTTAAACATAAACATAGTTTTTTTTACCATAGGAAGAAGGCATATAACATAAGTTAAGGCCACAAATAGATAGCTAGATTGAATTTTGTGTATACGAAATGTACCTCAATTTGCTGCATAGCGTTCATCGATTCAGGAGGAGGTGTACTAGAGGCTGATTTCCCCTTTTTACCATTAGATAAACCTAATTTTTCCCTTTCACTTGCACTACCTTTCCCTTTATGATTATCATCTACGAAAGCCAGAGAAGATGAAAGTCAGTAAAGTTGATGATCGATAATGCAGCTACTTACATTTCAAAAAGAAGGATAAACATGATATGAAGGATAACACGAAACCTTTTGAAGTTCGAGGCCCTTTAATATCGTGAGTCTTTTTTGCCTTCCAAGGCATCGCGAACATGCCACCAAGATTGTTCAATAACTTCTCACCCTAAAATGCAGAAAACAAGCTCATTATTGTCAACTTTTCTCATGTCGTATGTACCATTTGCTCCAATTATACCAAAAATAATAAACATATCGAATGAGCAAAGCAAATTAAGCTACTTTCCAAATGTGGAGACGAGTTGAGGTGTCTGGATATGCGTACTCAAAGTTACACTGGAGTGTTTGTTTATGCATTATGTCTATAAAATAAGTATACACTATCCGTGCACAGATGGTAATTCAACTCTTATTAATAGTAATTGAAATGATCAATACCTTACTCAAATCGCGATCCATATCAACAGCCATCATATGAGTACGATGAATTTGCTCGCCTTGCTTATGCAAGGTATCAAGGGTCTGAGCACCTTCCTGTCTAATATCCTCAGCTATCTTCAAACAGTTGTTCACCGAGCTCGTTGTCTCCTTAGCTTGGTCTACAGCATACCCCTCCAATTCTTGCACAGACATGTTATCAAAATCCTCTGTCTTACTTTTATGTTTGTTCCTTGTCACACCAGAAGACGATGATGTTCCAAAATCATCGTCATCTGGTGTGACAAGAACTGGCTCGGAGGAAGTCCTCCGACCAGTTTTCGTTCCATTTTTTTCATCAGGAGTAGCAGAGTCTGCTTTTTTCCTGAATCCAAACATTTTTCCAAAACTAAACGAATTTTTTTTTCACTTCACCTGATATGCAAACAATTTCAAGATTACAAACCAAAATACTCAAATTTGCTTGTAAATTCCTAGAATTCAATCTATATATACAATAACATGGTTAGTCGACTAATAGTTAGTATCTCATAACGTCATTTTCTTAGCTCAAAAAAAATTGTAATCAAGAAGAAACCTGACTTTCTGAGATAATAACTATTAGTTGACTGACATCAACCCCTTTTTGGCTAATCGAATAATTGAAAAAGATGAATGAATTTTAGAAGAAGGTGAAGCACTATAACTAACCATTTACAAAATTCATTTTTAAAAATGACCAAGATCAAGAGAAAAATATTTGAAGATTGAAATTTTAATCTGATGAAATTATATTTAATTATAAATTTTCAAAGTCTGATCCAAAATCTATGGTTAAACGCTAGCTTAACATTTCACCCATTATATTTTTAAAGTTATGATTTGTTGCAATTTTCGTGAACTTTTACAGGTACAAATTTATGTTCCACGTCGAAAGTACTCTAACAAAAGCAAGAAAATAAAGATATGTACCCAAGATTGAAGAAAACAATTTTAAAAAATTGGAATGAAATAATTAATTACCTTTGAATGATTGAAGAATGGGATCTATTTATGAAGAGGGAATTAATTAATTATTGGGAGAGGAAGAAATACTGAATTTTACAGAAATTTCTTCCTCTCAGAAGTAGTGAATTATAATGAAAGAAACAATGGACACAAAGAATTTATTTTTATCAATGGATCAAATATATTAAGGAGAAAAAACAATGGAAGGTTCCCCTTAAAACCAGCTATTGGCAATTTTACCTGTTTTTCAAACATTTAGCGTTCGTTTGGTACGTGGGATAATGATAATTAGCTCAGGATTAATTTTATCTCATGTCTGAATTGAGGTATTAGCTAATTTTGGAATGACACCATTCTATATAAATAACCTCATGTTACTATCCTATCCTTGGTATCAAACGACCTCTCAGTTATATTATCCTCCTACCTCACCTTTTCACCTACTTTTTTATTATTATTTTCGTTTGTTGTTTGGTATTTGTTTTAGGATCCGACTAATCTGAATAAAATCTCAAATTGGGTAAAACAATATTCTCTACCAAAAATGACTATATTCTCTTGAGCTCAAACTCTTAAGATTGGAGGGGGTGCAGAGGGGAGTCAGGATTTAAAGTTTATGAATTTGAAATTCTAGTTCTTTTAAGTTATTAAGTTCTAAATTATAATTTTGACATATTTGATGAAAATTTTAAAAATAAATATAAAATTTGAACAAAAGTTACTGAGTTCGATCGAATCCATTACACTCAGACCGTCATGTATCTGAGCTACTAAGATTGCGGAAATTACAGGGAAAAAAAATTCTAACTCCAAAAAAGTGGAAGAAAAAAATATCTACATGTCCAATTAACCTGAATGCTACTGTCCACACAATCCCAAAAATATCAAAATCAAAAGTTTTTTGTACAATAGTACATGTTTTGTTTTAAAAAAAAACAACAAATCACATGTTGCTCCACTCATTTTTCAACATGCACAACAATTATTTTGATTAAATTTTGTATCTAAAAATTTAGCATTTTGAAATTCAGTTCAGAGACATCATGGCAACTTTTGCTGTTTCTGGATTGAACTCAATTTCAAGTATTTCTAGTTTTTATAACAATTTCAAAAGCAAAAACTCAAATATTTTGTTGAGTAGAAGGAGGATTTTATTGTTCAATATAAGAAGAAGAAGTTTCTATGTCAGCAATGTTGCTAGTGATCAAAAGCAGAAGACAAAGGATTCTTCCTCTGATGAAGGTACTTGAAATAATTTTCCGTTCAATTTATTTGTCTGGTTTTGACTTTACTGGGAGTTTAAGAAAGTAAAGACTTGTTGTGGTATGAAATTGAAGATATGTTGAATGTACTAAAATGTTCTTTAATCTTGTAGTGTTAAACGTACCATGTGGAAAGTTAAAAAAATTAAAGAGTTGTCAAAAAGGGGCGAGGCATTATTTTTGAAATAAACTAGAAATGAAAGTAAGATAAACAAATTGAATGCAGAGAGTGTAAAAGTTTTGAACTGTTGGGTTCGTGTGTGTCAGAGTCTCACATTGGTTAAGGAAATGAGTTGATTCCTATATAGTTTCGGGCAATGCTCACCTCGTTAACTAGCTTTTGAGATTGACTTAGGTCTTAGGTCTACTAATTTGTTTAGCATGGTATCAGAAAGACAACGACAACATACCCAGTGTAATCCCACTAGTGGGGTCTGAGGAGGGATGTTGTGTACGTAGACCTTACTTCTATCCTGTGAAGGTAGATAGATCGTTTTTGGTAGATCCTCGGCTCAAGGCACGTTTCTATTTTTAGTTTAACTAGTATTGAGACCTTATGTTATATTGTCTACGCTCTAGATGTTCAGCCTGGACGTGCCAGGGTGTAAGAATCGTGCATTGGTGGAGAGAGTAAGTTGTGTTTGTTTAGATAGGTGGAATTTGAAAATTTCGTATATAGTGGAGTTCTCACTCCTTAACGACTATTAACATAGCGGAAGTAGAGAAGCAACATACATTATTTGGACCCTTTGTTAATTGGAGATCAGCAATTCCAATTGGACTTCTTAAATTGTTTGTTTTTGGTATTTTCAGGATTCACATTAGATGTTTTTCAGCCTGACTTCACGTCTGTTTTGTCAAGTATAAAGTATCACGCAGAGTTCACGCCATCATTTTCTCCTGAGAAGTTTGAACTTCCCAAGGCATACTATGCAACTGCACAGAGTGTTCGAGATATGCTCATTATAAGTTGGAATGCCACATACGAATTCTACGAAAAGATGAATGTAAAGCAGGCATATTACTTGTCTATGGAGTTTCTTCAGGTTAGACTAGCTAGGCTTCCCCTTTACTTTGAGTATAACTACAGACGTCACTCGTTGGAGTGAGTTGCTTTAATATGCTTTTGGTGCTTGCAGGGAAGAGCTTTACTCAATGCTATTGGTAACTTGGGGCTAACCGGACCTTATGCAGATGCTTTAACTAAGCTCGGATACAGTTTAGAGGATGTAGCCAGGCAGGTCGGGTTTCTGTAGGAACTTACTTATTTCTGTTGACGGTTAGCCACTCGAAGTAGTTTTTGTTCAATTGAGTCTTTGTCTTGTTTTGGTACAGCCTTGTTTGACTGTTACTAACACTTAAACTCTGCTCTAAAATGAGAAATGTTGAAGGCGACTAGCTCCCGTTTCTAGATTGCACAAGTTCTTGATTGATATGCTTTTCCAAAATGATTTAATAACACGTCAACGTAGTCTAACTATCCCACTCTCATCACCACTGTTCTAACATTGTGATGTATGTCAATTGATTTCACTCGGGATAGTAGTCTACTGTAATTAGCTTAAGCTGTTTACTGTAATGACTGACAGGAACCGGATGCAGCTTTAGGTAATGGAGGCTTAGGAAGACTTGCTTCTTGCTTTCTGGACTCAATGGCAACGCTAAACTACCCTGCATGGGGCTATGGACTTAGATACCAATATGGTCTTTTCAAACAGCTTATTACAAAAGATGGCCAGGAGGAAGTTGCTGAAAATTGGCTCGAGGTACGATATGTTGTTATGATTGTTGGAGGATCTTGATACTACTGACTGCACGTTTTCGAATATTGCAGTAGATTTTTTATGTCCTGTGCTATGCTCCAAAGTAATAGGACTATTATTTTCTCAGATGGGAAATCCATGGGAAATTGTCAGGAATGATATTTCGTATCCCGTAAAATTCTATGGGAAGGTCATTGAAGGAGCTGATGGGAGGAAGGAATGGGCTGGCGGAGAAGATATAACTGCTGTTGCCTATGATGTCCCAATACCAGGATATAAAACAAAAACAACGATTAACCTTCGATTGTGGTCAACGAAGTTAGCTGCAGAAGCTTTTGATTTACACGCTTTTAACAATGGAGACCATGCCAAAGCATATGAGGCTCAGAAAAAGGCTGAAAAGGTGTACTTACTTCTTTAGCTTAATTGAGAACCTATAAAATACTCCCTCTGTTTCAATTTGTTTGTCGTACTTTTCTTTTTAGTTTGTTTAAAAAAGAATGTCTCTTTCCTTTTTTTGGAAACTCGTTAATTCTAACTTTCCACGTGACATGTTTAAAACCACAAAATTCAAAAGTCTTCTTTACTTTTCTTAAACTCCGTGCCAAGGCAAAACCAGACAAACAAATTGAAACGGAGCGAGTACTATTCCAAAGCATGAATGCTGCGGATTTACTACAAGATTCTGGTTATTCACCACAAGAAAAGGATTCCCTAAAATTGTGTCTTGTTGTATTTTGGATCAGATTTGCTATGTCTTATATCCAGGTGACGAGTCGCTTGAAGGAAAGACGCTTAGGTTAAAGCAGCAATACACACTATGTTCTGCTTCTCTTCAGGACATTATTGCTCGGTTCGAGAAGAGATCAGGGAATGCAGTGAACTGGGATCAGTTCCCCGAAAAGGTTGCAGTACAGATGAATGATACTCATCCAACACTTTGCATACCAGAACTTTTAAGGATATTGATGGATGTTAAAGGTTTGAGCTGGAAGCAGGCATGGGAAATTACTCAAAGGTTCTTTCTTCCGTTATTGCATCCGATAAATGTCTAATTTTACTAGCAAGTAGCTTTAAGATACAAGTATAGATGATTCTTCCCCTTGTTTATTAATGTAAATTCAGTACCTCTACTCCTGTGACACTTTTGTTTTATCTTGCCAGAACGGTCGCATACACTAACCACACTGTTCTACCTGAGGCTCTCGAGAAATGGAGCTTCACACTTCTTGGTGAACTTCTTCCTCGGCACGTGGAGATCATAGCAATGATAGATGAGGAGGTAAAAATTGAAACTTTATTCCATTTCTAGGAGTAAGTTGAGATTTTGCATTTTGAACCTCTTGAGGTCGAATTTGTTGCAGCTCGACATATTACTTTTGCTTCATTCTTTCTGAGAATTACTTCATGTGGATGCTTTTGCAGCTCTTGCATACTATACTTGCTGAATATGGTACTGAAGATCTTGACTTGTTGCAAGAAAAGCTAAACCAAATGAGGATTTTGGATAATGTTGAAATACCAACTTCTGTTTTGGAGTTGCTTATAAAAGCCGAAGAAAATGCTGCTGATGTCGAAAAGGCAGCAGAAGAAGAACAAGAAGAAGAAGAAGGTAAGGATGACAGTAAAGATGAGGAAACTGAGGCTGTAAAAGCAGAAACTACGAACGAAGAGGAGGAAATTGAGGTTAAGAAGGTTGAGGTGGAGGATAGTCAAGCAAAAATAAAACGTATATTCGGGCCACATCTAAATAAACCACAGGTGGTTCACATGGCAAATCTATGTGTAGTTAGTGGTCATGCAGTTAACGGTGTTGCTGAGATTCATAGTGAAATAGTTAAGGATGAAGTTTTCAATGAATTTTACAAGGTACGAAGATTATCACACAGCTAGAAGTGATAGATATCATTTTCAGTTCTCCTCTTCAATGTTGTTGTTTTGATTGATCCAAACTCTTTGTTCATCGACAGTTATGGCCAGAGAAATTCCAAAACAAGACAAATGGTGTGACACCAAGAAGATGGTTAAGTTTCTGTAACCCAGAGTTGAGTGAAATTATAACCAAGTGGACAGGATCTGATGATTGGTTAGTAAACACTGAAAAATTGGCAGAGCTTCGAAAGGTAAACGAGCTGTATCTGAAGGGATTATTTCTTTTGGTCCTTTTATGTGGTAATAAATCTTTACAAACATCATAAGAACATGTGAAATGTATGTACTAACTTGATGCATTTAACTGTCGAACAGTTTGCTGATAACGAAGAACTCCAGTCTGAGTGGAGGAAGGCAAAAGGAAATAACAAAATGAAGATTGTCTCTCTCATTAAAGAAAAAACAGGATACGTGGTCAGTCCCGATGCAATGTTTGATGTTCAGATCAAGCGCATCCACGAGTATAAAAGGCAGCTATTAAATATATTTGGAATCGTTTATCGCTACAAGAAGATGAAAGAAATGAGCCCTGAAGAACGAAAAGAAAAGTTTGTCCCTCGAGTTTGCATATTTGGAGGAAAAGCATTTGCTACATATGTTCAGGCCAAGAGAATTGTAAAATTTATCACTGATGTAGGGGCAACAGTCAACCATGATCCCGAGATTGGTGATCTTTTGAAGGTATGATTGGGACGAATCAAAACGATGTATGCTTAAAGGTTATACCTGTTATAAGTCCAAGATGGTGCAATAGATTTGAAAATTTATCTGTTTGCATTTCAGGTTGTCTTTGTTCCTGATTACAATGTCAGTGTAGCAGAAGTGCTAATTCCTGGTAGTGAGCTGTCCCAACATATTAGGTACTTAATTTCGTTAGTCTTTGCGTAAGGTCACAAATTTCTATTGACCATACATGTCGTATACCTATCTGATATCTCGATATAATTGTTTCAATATTAGTACTGCTGGTATGGAGGCTAGTGGAACCAGCAACATGAAATTTTCAATGAATGGCTGCCTCCTCATCGGGACGTTAGATGGTGCCAATGTTGAGATAAGAGAGGAAGTTGGAGAGGACAATTTCTTTCTTTTCGGAGCTCAGGCTCATGAAATTGCTGGCCTGCGAAAGGAAAGAGCTGAGGGGAAGGTAAGATTAATCATAAAGCATAAATTTTCATTCTTTTATCATACAATTTACATTGCACAAGCACAAGCTCATAACAAAACTACTCCCTCCGTTTCAACTTGACACAAAGTTTAAGACAGTAAAGAAGACTTTTGAATTTTGTCGTCTTATATAGTTATATTAAAGATATATAGAATGAAAGTGCAAAAAAGGGAGGAGGCATCATTTTGGAACGAACTAAAAGGGAAGTAAGACAAACAAAACAAATTGTAGCTGTATCATCCTTATCGATGAAATGCATCTTACCTTATCTGTTCTTCACGTAGTTTGTCCCGGACCCAAGATTTGAAGAAGTAAAGGCGTTTATCAGGACAGGCGTCTTTGGCACCTACAACTATGAAGACCTCATGGGATCCTTGGAAGGAAACGAAGGCTATGGTCGTGCTGACTATTTTCTTGTAGGAAAGGATTTCCCTGATTATATAGAGTGCCAAGATAAAGTTGATGAAGCATATCGAGACCAGAAGGTATACTTCTCATTTCACGATCTGTCTAACCATATCTTTCTCTGTTTCATATTACTCGCGCACAAGACTAGGCCAAGCAAACTTATTACTCATATTAGTACTTAGTATCCTTTTCGTGTAGCGTTTCTAAAACATCTTATCGTTGAAATGAATGCAGAAATGGACCAAAATGTCGATCTTAAACACAGCTGGATCGTTCAAATTTAGCAGTGATCGAACAATTCATCAATATGCAAGAGATATATGGAGAATTGAACCTGTTGAATTACCTTAAAAGTTAGCCAGTTAAAGGATGAAGACAATTTTTCCCCCCTGAGGTTCTCCCATACCATTATTAGTAAATATTGTCAATTGTTGCTACTGAAATGATAGAAGTTTTGAATATTTATTGTCAATAAAATACAGTTGATTCCATTTGATAGTAATGTGGTTTGTTTTGAACAACAACAGACTCATAATTCCATAGGTGGAGACTGGAAAGGATAGAGTGTATGTACACAGACAACTTTATTCTTATTTCGTGGAGGTAGAAAGACTGTTTTTGAAAGATCATCAGCTCGAGTAACACTCATCAAAGCAGTTTAAAAACGAAAAATGTAAAAGTAAACAGGACATAGGAAATAATAGGAAAAGCATTACATATCATTCAGGAAACAAGGAACAATAACAATAGTCAAATAGTGCAATAAACAAAGTACATGAAGTAACATAAATTGTAGGATAAGAAATCACAAAAATAGTGCTAATACTATTTGTATGAACCAGTTTGCATTTCCTTGTTAAAAAACAAACATGTATAAGTATGTATATTATGTATATTGTATATATCAAGTATACACAATCTATACACTTTATACATATTCTGTGTGAAGTCGTTGAGAACGGTTATATATCAAGTTTATATAGTCTTGAACTCTTTCACTCCATTCCAAAAACTAATTATTGAGATGTGAGAATCCAAAATTATATATTTCAAGAATCGCACTCACATTTGAATAATTATTAAGATGAATTAGTTTTTCTTAAACATGGGGCCATAGGGGACTGTATTTTTGTAAAAGCTTGTTCAAATCAATAACACTTAAATTATATCACATCAAGATTTTAAATTGTATATTTTGAAAAGACTTGCATTTAATTTTTTTTTTGAATAATTTAATATTATAATAATTATTTATGCTGACAATATATAAAATTTAAACTTATTCATGCAGTTGAGTTTCCACTAGACACGCATAAAAGTGGAATCATGGAAAATTCACACTTTTGGGTGTGGAAATTTGTACCAAAAAAAGATGTCAAAATGCCAAATGGGAATTATTAATAAAAGTCTTTTAATTACTCATTTCTTGTCTATTAAGTCAAGTGAAAGAAAAGTGTACAAAAAA
This sequence comes from Solanum chiquidenum, assembly GCA_029582725.1. Classification (NCBI taxonomy): domain Eukaryota; kingdom Viridiplantae; phylum Streptophyta; class Magnoliopsida; order Solanales; family Solanaceae; genus Solanum; species Solanum chiquidenum. Next base: position 5,262 of record JAJOOS010020178.1, on the reverse strand, counting down.
GAACTCCAACTTAGTTAATTTCTCCGTTTTATATAACTTGATCCTCATATTAAAAATAGTTATTTCTTATTTTTTATCCTTAGTACTAAATAACTATATAAAAAAGTAATAGCCAAATTTAGGATTTCGAAACATTATTAATATTTAGTTAGAGCTTTCTTAAGAGATATGTCAGCCAAGTCAAGTAAACAAGGATCAAATTATAATATGAAACAGATGGAATATAACACTAACAATGCAGTTATTTTTTACACTACTAACATGACTTAATAAGTTATGACATGTTACTTACTGTACTTTTAAGTTATTATACTATCGTAAGAATGTGTTCGATATGGATGAAAATATTTTCTCATTCAAACCCTTTAATTATATTATTTTTCATTGTCAAAACTAAAAAATTATCGAAGAAAATGACTAGCAAGTTGCAAAAATCTAGCTTATAGGTAGTCATTTTCAAGATTTAATGTTGACTAAGACCTTGGTGAGGTTCAATTAAAGGTTCATAAACAATTTTGAGCCATAACATTGGTTGACTACAGAAATGGACAATATTGAACCAATCAATGACCATCTAGTTGAAGAAGAAAAAAGGTGAAAAAGATCGTATACATTATTTATAATCCAACCAAACACATGCAAACAAATAACAATAGCAAGTCAACTACAAAAAAAGGAAACAAAATATAATGTTCATAAAATATTAATGAAATTTGTTTTTGTCATAGGCTAGAAGATCCTCTTTTGAGCAACAAGCTAGTGTCCTTTTATTCATTCAGTATTTGCTATAAGTATTAGAGCTTAATTAAATTTGAATTGCATACCTCAAGGTTCATTATTTTAAGGCGATACTTCAAATAGTATTTTTTTCATTTATGAGAGCGTGAATCTAAAACCTCTTATTATAAGGATGAAAAAAATTCTCAACAATTATATATCTCACCACAACTTATGTCATCAATTAGTGTAATGCCTATGTAGTATATATATATATATTGTGTGTGTTACGATTTTTTTGGTTTTGTAACTTGTTTACGAGAAATTTTTGATTTTATATAAATTTTACTAATACATTAGACATATGAAAATAACGTTTTCTTTTATTCAAATTTCAAGAGGGCAAGAATTTTATTTTCGGAAAGAATAAAGAAAAAAAAAACTTTCCATCAATAATACTCCTATTTTCTAGGTTTATCCCCCTATTGATTTGAATAATAGATGATGATCTTATCTTATTTTTATTTAAGCTGAAAATTGTAGGGAAAATTATGTGTAAAAGTAAATATATACTGGTTAATATAGTTATAGTTTGTCTTAATTATAATTTGCGACCTATTTTTAGCTATAATTACGCGGCTCAGCTTTTTTATTTTGTATACTTCGCACGTTTATATAATTTGGAATTTATAGTTGTATAATTCGAAATTTGTATGATATAATTTGTATAACTGTTACACTTCTGATGTTTGTAATTGTATAAATTCGTTATTTCGAGTTTATACAAAAATAACTTAATTATACAAATGTACCCGTAAATTATACAAACCTGCGAATTATACAAAGAGACAACTTAAACTGTAGCTACAGCCCATAAATGTGCACTCTATAGATATGGAGCATAATTAAATCTCTTATAGTGGTTATTTGCGAAAGTTTCCATAGTTTATGATGTGTTTGGTACGAAGAAAATATTTTATTAAATTTAATTTTTTAGAAAAATAAGGGGGTTTAGTTTTTTATTTACATCTTTGTGTTTGGTACAAGATAGATAAGTAAAAAAAAAATTATTCAAAAATAATAAGTTTATTTAGTTATTTTCTCCAACTTTAATACCAATCCAATATCTATATATAACTCGATCTGCCCGCAAACGTAACATAGCAATAATTTAAAAATCATATATTATGCTCTTACCACTCAATCAAAGCCTTTCCTTCCTTTGATACACAAAGCAGAGAGAGTGACAGGAAATTAATGGGTGATAGTACTATATTTTGGGGATTAGTATCAATTATTAATATCATCTAAGGTTCATTGTTTCTAGCCTATGGGATCATTATTTTTCTATGCCCCACCTATATTTTTAAAAATTAAAAATTTAATATTCCATATTTATATTAAGCTCTAACAAAATTTGAATTTACAAGATACAAGTATATAGTATTTTATCGTTCATTTAATTTAGCCAAAGCTTCATCTTGTTATACCACGTGTTTTATTTGCTGCACTCAAATATCATGCTTTTATTTATGATTGAGTTTAAAATTTTGATGTACGTTCAATCTACACATTACGTGTAGCGCTTTTATCACTTCACTAAAGCAATAGGTGGTAATTAGCATCTATATAACATGCTAAGTTATATAGTAATACAGTAAAATGTCCCCTACAGATCCTTCTCTTTTATGGATCTGTATTTTTTGCGTCATTTCAATCATCGTGATTAACAAGAAAGAAAATAATGAATAAATGTTCTTTATATTCAAATTATTATTGTGGACAAGTTAAACTTCTACATCTTTATATAAGTTTAACCATTTTTAGGGGAATACTATATTAATTCTAATTGGTTAGTTTTAAGGTTTAATTATTTAATTAATTAACATGAATTTTGGGCTCCTAAACCCAACTTTAACAAACATTTTTCTGGGCTCAACAATGCCAAACAATTGGAGTCTGAACTTGAATGGCCTTCTTTCATTAAGATGACCACATTTTCTCAATATTATATTATTCTCCTAATTTATTTATTTTTTCGAATATGTTACTATCTTATATTTCATTCATTTTTTTATGTTATGATCTTTTATATCTAGTTACAAATTTTAATAGAATAAAATAATCTTATAAAGATGTTTATTATTTTATTTATTGATCTCTTATGTTATTTTTTATCAATCTTTTATGAAAAGAAATATATATATATATATATATATTTAATTGATTATAAAATTGATCTTTCCTGAATTTTTTGTTCAATGTAATCTCACAAAGCAAAGCGAAGATCATTTACTTGGCAAATAAAGTAAATCGTTCTTTTTTTACTTCTGTCAAACTCTTTTTCTTGCTGGTGAAACTTCTCTTATGCTTGTTTATAATAATTTTTTGTGTTATTTAATAATCTATTGTGTTATGGTATCCAAAAGACACAAATAAAGTGGTCATCATTAAAAATATTATACTCACTTTTTTGTCTGTTGAAATATGTATCAGAAAAGATATCAAAAGGGGATTATGGTCTTCATAAGTGGGAAGATTAAACTTTAATTACTAGAATTTTGGGTTAGTGCAAAAACGCATGTGACAACATTGTAAAATCACTCTAACTACAAAGACAATTAAAAGGTTTTTAACCCCATTTTGTGTCCCTTCTACTTTAATCCAAGTAATGATTTTTTGTTTCTTATATGTTATAGCAGGTTACTTATCATATATATACTATTTTAAGTTATTAATTATTACTTTAATCCATATATTTCCTTCAATCTTATTCAAATCCTTCTTTAATTTTCTTTCCAATACTAAAAACTATGTCCAAAAAATGATTAGAAAATTGCAAAAAGTCCAAGGTTAGGTAGTCAATTTGAACTTTGAAGATTCAAATCTTGACTAAAAGTCCAAAACATTATCTTGGTAGAGAGACTAAAAAGGGTCATCAAGATTTAAACAAAAAATATTCTTTGACCCCTCAAAAGGACAATGACCATCTAGTTGAAGACCAAAAAGTGAAGACAACTTGGATATTGTAATCTAACAAACCACATGCAAATATAGAAATAAAAAAAAATTCTTCATATTCTATATTTATATCAAATTAATAAATAAGTAAATATTATTTTATCAAATGATATTTTTATAGTATATATAGTAAATGATTGAATTGTACAAATTTTACTTCATTATATATTTAATCGTGATATATATGGTCTGATGTAAACATTTATACAAATTAAAGCTTATGAAGTTGGATTCGGGGGCCATCAACGTTGTTCGTTGAATGGTTGAAGTGATATTTTGTAACTCAGATACAATTTTGATTGTGAATTTATAAATATATTTTTTATTTGTGGAATGTAATTACATTTACGACTAGTAAATAAAAATATTCTTAGAAATTTTGTGTTCTTCATTCTTGATTTTTCCTTGACGAATATCTATTTTCTAAATTAGCCAATTAATGACAATAATTACCTTATTCATTCAAAGGAAAAAGATATAGAACTTTTGACACACACATATATATAATCTTAAATTAATTTTTTTTAGAGTGATATAATGATTTCTTTTATTAATATATATATATATATATATATATATATATATATATAAAGTTGATGAAATTAAATCCATTATTTTAATACCATTTCATAAGTCTTGCATGATTATTGGCTTTTCTCAATTCTCAAGTCTCATGATGGGTGTGCACCATACTAAGTTTTTATTATTTTATTTTTTAAAAAGATGTGTGTATGAACACGTTTCAGTTTAGGGTATCTTCCCAATTAAAATTATATATCGGAAATATAAGGTAATAATGATAAAATATGCTACTAGAAAGTGAAAAATGTATTTTTGTAATAATATATTGAACTTTCAACTTAATTTTAGAACATATAAGAAATTATGTATTAAAATCTTACCTTCACTCGTAACTAAATGAAATTTTCATATATTTGACCTATTTATATATGGTGAAAGGTAATTGATTTAAATCGCATATAATGAGAAATGCATATCAAAAACATATTAAATAATAAATAAAATATAAATATTATGCTCGCTTTCGCTAATATAGTTGTTTTAACATTTAGATTATATTGAAATGGTTTTAAAAATATGTAATTATACGATTTTTGGCGTGCAAAAAGACAAAGGAGGTGTCCTTTTCATAAATAGTTAAATTTGTTTTTCTTATACTTTTTCATAGTTTTTATTTTTTAATATATTATTTTAAGTTTGAAACTTAGAATTCTGAATGATTTAATAAAGATTATAGTCCATAAATATTGGTAACTATAATAAAGTTTAAATCAAAATTAAATTAATACTAATGCAAAAATAAAATCAATTCAACACTAAGAATGACAATAATATTGAATATTTGTTCTTTGGTTTTACATTGGTTTAGACAATTCAAATACACAATCTAATTTTAATTTCCTTTAATATTTAGTCATGTAACTAATACTTATTAAACTTATTTTAGCATGATTTAGTACTTTTAAATTATGATCATTTTCATTATGACTTGTTAATTTACAA
>JAJOOS010020177.1:0-22438 GCA_029582725.1 Solanum chiquidenum | reverse complement strand
CCCCCCCGAGCTTAACCCGCAAAATTTTTAATCTGCCCCACCCCACATAATTTTTATAATATTTTCTTTTCCTAGTTAAATTTGATACTAAAAATAAAATTCATAAAAATAAATTCATTTTTCATTAAGTTATATTAACTTAATAGGATAATGACTTAAAAAATTATTTTTTAGAGGTCAACTGGGAACAGGTAAGAAATTGTATTATTTTTTATTGAACCATTTTCATTTACTATCTTGAATATTTTAGTAGCTTTAAAGATATTATCTTAATAAATAATGTTCTATCACTCTTGTAACATGTAGAAAGTTAAAATTAAGTTTGAACCCACATAAAATCACATATACCCGCGACCTGCCCCGCCCCGCACAACCTTAAACCCGCTCCACCCCACATAGCCTTAAAACCCACACCGCCCCGCATCCACCCTTAAACCCACACCGCCCCGCATCCACCCTTAAAACCACACTGCCCCACATCCACCCCGCCCCATTGTCATCCCTAATGACAACCTTTTAAATGGCGGAAAAGTCTTGCTTTAACTTCATTAGCTAGCCATCTTAAGAGCCAAACTCAAGGCCAGTGATATTTTCTCTACTCATTTGAACATAAACAACCCGTATAATCATTGGGGCAGACATAACTTAGATAAAAGTAATTTCCCATATAGCAGTAAAGTTAACAAGACATTACGTTCTTAGCCCTCGGTCCTCAGCCTTGACAACTAAAACTACCCTCTACAATCATTTAGCACAAGACTGATGATATGACATAGTTACATAAAGCCATGTGCTATAAACTTATAGATGAGGCCTTTGGAGTATGGCGGGGCCCCAAGTCACATTGGACAATTAGAAGCATCAGCCACTGTCTTAATAAGCTTATTTCATTAGCTCTTTGATAGTGGCATTTTTTCCAGCCGAAAGGAAGAATAATTGACCAGAAGCTTTCGATACAATCTTCAGGAACCTTTTGTACTCCCTCTATCCCAAAAGGACTACTGGTTCAAGAGTTTAAGGGTCAACCCTTGTAATCTTTTGGGATGATTTCTCACATCAAGTGCTTGATCTTTGAAACAAATTTTTTACATATTACAAGCTATATAGAAGTGTACTATAAACCACACTTTTTAGAAGTTAAAAATATTTAGGAAATGTTGGACTAAACCATAGTCAAAGAATCTACTAACATATTACGGGATTGGGTAATTTTTAATCAGAATGCTTCAATATGGAAACCATTCAGAGCTCTTCTCTTTATTCAACTGAATGAAAAAACTATCAATTCTTCTCTTTAGATTATCTTTATGCTGAATTTATTACCTTCCTGGCAGAACTTTAGCAATTTCAGCCCACTTGTTACCATGGATCCGATGAGCATCTATAAGCGCCCGTTCCTCCTCCAGAGTCCAAGCATCTTTTTTGATATTGGGATTCAAATGATTGTGCCATCTGATCAAATTAAAAGCAATAACCATTAACCCATAACAACCAACCAAATAGTAGGCTGTATTATCCGACAAACTGTTAAGACAAACAAAGACAAGTGACTAAAAATGAACTTGAGAACAAGGACATCACTATGAATCAGAGCCTCGTGAACACAAAGCACTTGTATCGGGAGTAAGATGGATAGACACACACTACTGAAGCTATAGCACTTACAGCTAACAACAGAAGGGAAGTTGTCAGCAGATTAACTCTTACTAAGTTGGGCAATAAATCAACAGAAGGCAAAGCTGGTCGTAAAACAATTCATTAATACAAGAGCTTATTCAGTGGAATCATAGCAAAGACAGTGACATTACATGTGTATATATATATATTTAAACTGTTTCTGATCCTACCTCTCACGACACTGCTTCCCTATTCGACCAGTCAATGATTTAGCTATGACAGACCATTTTATAGGCCCATACTTAGCAACCAGTTCAATGATCTTATCATCCTCCTGTTAACAAAAAGTCAAAAAGCATCAGGAATCATCCAGAGAGTCCAGGCACGATTCAGATTATCAGATTAATGCAGAGGGAAACTAAAAAGTAGGAAGCAAACAAACCTCCCGAGTCCAGGGTCCTTTAACAAGTTCTGGATTGATGACCTTCTGCCAGCGATGCAGACATTGCACTTCCGATCTATCCGGGAAGAACTCAGCTGCAAGTGAATCAATATTTGGCTAAATTTACATTTTCATATGAGTGGATAAAGTATGTTACCCCATGAATTCGATAAGAATCTATCACATACAAGATGATAGCCACTTGGACTGACTTACAAATTGGTCAAAAAAAGTTAAAAGACTTCAGAGATCAACAAAGTTAAAATCTATCCTTTGATACAAGGCTATAATTTCCTGCTACCAAGCACCCAAGAAACTAGGATTCAAATCCTAACAGAGACAAAAAAACACTAGATGGTTACTTCTCATCTAACTATGTCTTGGTGAACAGAGTAACCCAATACCTATGTTGATGGAAGGTAGCAGTAGCCGGATAAAGCTAGGACTCTAGGTGTGTATAAGCCGACCTGAAAACTACCACTATGGAATTTATTTTTATAAAATTCCAGCCAACAACTAGTAATCTAAGTTGAAAGAACAGCACACTGCATATCCAAATTTTCCAAAAGAAAAGGTCCAAATTTACCCCTAAACTTTTGACTAGGGTTTGAAATCACCTTCAGATTGGAGCTTTATTAAGGACCAAGGGAAATAATGAAACTTTTTCCTAAATGGCATGGTAAAACTAAATCAAAAGTCTAATGGAGGGCAAAGTTTCTGAATTTCAAGTAGTACATGGGCAAATTTGACCCCTTTTCCCTATCCAAATTGCATAAACAAATGCCTAGGTCCAAGCAACCAAAACATACAAATAATGATATGGCATGTCATCAAAGATGCACTAAGAACATTATGGCACCCAGACATACATCCAGCAAAGTTCATATGGCAATATATTCATGACTAAGACCAAGCACTGATCAAGTGCATTGAATATCATCATCAAATAAGTCATATAGCAATATTTCCACATCAGACACCTATTCAATTCAAAGCATCTCGACATGTCAACGTGAACGAAGTTGCTTCCTTAGAAGCTAACACTTGCAGCACGATATTGTCCTATTTGTTATTGTTAGAAAAGAGCTAGCTAAGAGATAATACCTATTTTCTTCCAACATTTCCCTCTGTAAACTGAAACAGCCCTTTTCAAAGTATCATCCTGCGGCAAAGGAGATTTTATCTAATCAATACGTAGTTCCAAGGAGCAAAACCAAAAGCTGAACTTTCTATTTAAAACAAAAGAAGCAATTATAAAGAAATTCCAACTGGTATAGAATAACAATGACATTGAGGGAGTGAGGAATGTACAAGCATCAAGAATTGTACATTCACAACTCATTATGCCAAAATCAAACTGTTCCAGTATTCTCCTTTTACTAGTAACAGCAAGTAGTATTCACAGTCGAAAACTTGAAAATTTATAAATCGCGATAACCTAGCTTAGGATTTTAAATTATTGAGATATCTCGCAGAAGAGATTATTCATTAGAAATATAAAGAAATATTTTCACCTCCTCAGGAGTCCAACCACCCTTTGCTCGCCTTATTGGACCAGTGGTTCTCCTGCAAAATCCACACAAACAAAGAAGAAAGTGTAAATTTTAAATGTCCTTGAGAATTAGCACAAAATACATGATATCACAGAATCCCTATCATTGAGTAATTTGCTTCAAGTGATTGTCTGTCTGATTTGGCTGGGTTACAAGAGATAGTAGAAGGCGCAAACCACTTAGCTACTTTTGGATATTGTTGACCAGGACAATTTCAGTAATATTTCTACTAATAAGCTTGATAGTTAGGCAAAATTCAATCACTTTCTTATATCTCAAAAGTGGATTCCACTCAGTTTGCTCTTGTTCACAACATTCAACTATGCCTCCATTACAAATTCATCAGGGTTGGGGCTAATGAACTCTCTACATGCACCAGCTCTGTTCAAGTTCATTATTCAGAGGATTCATCATAGTTAAACACTTACACTAGTTATTAAATGTTGATTGACAACCTACTCCAATCATCTTCCCTTATGCTCACGCGGACACTGTTAGATCTAATCTTATCCATAACTGATCTAAATTAAAGCATAAAAACAACAATTAACTATAATGAAACAACATGCACAGAGATACCATTTTGGAAGATTCCAAACTTTCAGCAGAAATACTAAAAGAAATAATCATGAATTTTGTTATTGTTGAAAACCAAATATCAACCCAACTTTACAAGGTTCAATTCTAGTTGTTACCCACCTAAACAAATTTATCTCCATTATGCTCAGCATAACTGATTCACTACTATATTTTCCTTACATACTTGATGTTATCATGTTTTACTTGAGCTGAACCTTCATCACAAGGTAGGGTTACGATTGCATACAGCACACACAACCCTACCTAGCTAAACAATTTTAGCAAAGTAAGAAAAAAAATGACCTGTGAGTTGGTGATGCAGGGGTTGGGCTAGATACTGCTGGTGACCTTAAAGTAACACTACCACTATTTTCAGAAACCGACGAACTCGAAGCAGCAGCTGATTGCTTATTCTCAGTACAGCACTCCTCTACTTTCAATTCATCCATTTTCCTCTTACCATAACCTTTACAATAACGAATTGAATCCAATAATCAGCAAACCAATAAAAAAAACTTCAACAAATTCAAAGAAAACAAATACCCAACTAAGTAAAACTCCTAATAATCCCAATAAGTAACTTCGCAATACAATTACTTGGAATCAAACAATCCCAGATCCCACAACCCCATCTTCGTATCAAATTAAAAACAACCCAATCCCAAAACTCAACACCCATCAAAAAAATAACCAAAATCCAATTCAAATTAACCAAAATCAAGTTGAATTAAATGAAATCAAAGCTAAAATTGATCACAAACTAGTCATAGATGCATAAAAAACCAAACTTTTCACGAAATTTCAAGAATTCAACAGTAAACAAACCTCAAATTAGCAGAAAAATGACAAAAAAACAGCTAAAATTCATCGAAGATCGAACCCTTTGAACCCCAAAAAGAAAGAAAAAAATCTTAAAGAGTTGCTAGTGAGAGAAATTGAGAAAACCTTTGCCCGTTGAATGACACAAAAAGTAAATATTATAAAAAAAAATTGTTTTTTTGTACATAACGAATATATGGAGAAAGGGTAATTGACGGCGCCGTTAATTTGTCGTTAAGTTTTTGTGCTGTTGGAGATGGAAAGGCTGTGAAAATGGTTAACGGCGTTAACGGTTTTATTGAGGGTACGTTAGGAGACAAAAGTTTGAACATCAAACGGCACACTTTGAGGGATTAATAAATGTGGTGTTTACCCTTCCCGGGCAATTCTTGACCGTTAGATTAGAAATGAGTGGTGGAGATTTAGCGGAATATGGCTTTATAGATTCAGGTTCGATAGAGTTTAATAGATTTTACTCAAATATTTTGATCAGCATATGATATAAATTAGAGAACCTCTGAACTTGGCGTAAATTGTTAGTTTCATGTCCGAACTATTGACAATTTTAAAAGAGAAAAAGGGATAAATATACCCCGAACTATCGTAAATGGTATGCAGATACCCTTCGTCATACTTTTGGGACATTAATCCCCCTGCCGTCCAAAAACTAGAGCACATATGTCCTTCACTCTAACGGAAGACTGAATAGGGATATGTGACGCAATATTATCCATTGATCTGATATTTAAGATTATGACACGTGTATGTTTGTTAGTAGAAAGGATATATATGCTCTAATTTTTGGACGACAGGGGCACCAAAATTCCAAAAGTATGACGGAGGGTATCTGCATACCATTTACGATAGTTCGGGGGTATATTTGTCCTTATTCCCATTTTAAAAGCACTCCTCTACTTGATTAACTAAATTTAGATACACATTCGATACTCCCGATCTGCCACATGACATAGTAAGTGGTCTTAAACTTTTGTAGGAGCATGAAACTTCTTAATAAAAATTTGAGAGAAATGTTGAAAATACCTCTAAACTTGATGAGAATTTAAGAGTGTATTTCATTGATATTGTAGGATCGGGGTGTATTTAAGTTCAGTTAGTCAAGTAAATAAATATTTTTAAAGTTATCATCAATAGTTCGAGAATGAAACAAATCATTCACGCCAAGTATAAAAGTGTTTTTAATACTCCTTCTATATAAATTACTCAAAAATCATAACTTAATCATCACAATTTGTGAATTTTAGCTTATGAACACTTTTATTTAACCAAGTATTGTGCTACTTTTCCCCCTTCTAATTCATAATATTTTTCTCATAACAAAGTGCCTATATTCCCCTTCATTTTATTTGAGCGTATTTTAATCAACAAAAAAAAAAAACTTATCAACATTTTTTTTTATTAAACACATCAATTGTTTATTACCAGTTTTAACACTTATATCAAAGCATTATACTACAACTATAATATACTCAATGTAATTCTAAAAGTGAATTTTAAGAAAGTGTAGTGTGTACACATGTCTTATCACCTATCTGTAGCAAAATTATTTACGCAACTGCTTATTTGTATAATCAATTTTAGGATTTAAAGCTTATAGACTATTTACTATATTAGTAAATCCAAACAGACCTTCTATTATTAAGAAAAAGAAGTATTTAATATATATTTTACTTAAAATTCAATAAACAAAAAGATTTATGATTTAGAATCTATATTTAATAAATACAATTTAATTTGTTTGTGATGAAAAAGTTTTAGTTGTTTATTCGTCTCTCAAGGGAAATTTTTTAAAAGCATTTATTAATGTTAGGTTCGTATTTCTTTTGCTAAAGGAGTAATAAATTCACCTGGGCAGAAATATATTGCTTCAATACAAGAGATCGCCAAATAATGTTTTATATCATACCTAGATTTCTTGCTTATTGAGTTACAAATGAATGATCTCATATATACACTCGTCATCTAGTGTGTAAATAATATTTCCATGGTCCTAATTTATGTAAGACAGTTCGAATTTCGAGACTTGTTTAAATCTCGAAAGTCTGAAATGTACCACATAAATTGAGACGGAAGAAATAATTGTGTACAAGTTCCCCATTCTCTAGATTCCTCCACAAGTCTAGATTCTTCCATGACCTTTTTGGGGAGTCTTTCTAGCAAATCAACAATGATTTAGAGTCTTCCTAACGAAAAACCTTCCATAACTTTAAAACATTTTACCCAAGTGCTAGGCTCCTACACATGTTAGCCTTTTGCGTGACAAAATATGCGTCGAATGGGAATGTTTTGAACCTAGACTTGCCCTAACTCACACTTCTTGAAACTTACATATAACTTGATGTGGTACCAAAGCAGGCAAAACCAGATGTTGATGCACCCCTTAGGTACCACGTTCATCAAAACTAAGTAATTTCAACAACAATAACATACCAGTGAAATTCCTACAGGTGGGGTGTGTACGCCGACCTTACTCTACCCAGTGGAGGTAGTAAACCCAATATTTGCACTGCAAAGCATAAATATACATGTGAAACCTCACTAGCATTTCAGCAAACTCTATATGCGAACCCATAATTTAAAAGTACAATGATTTCAGTGTTAAAAACCTTAAAGGTCGAAACTAAACTAGTCCATAAAATTGGCTATTGAGTACAATTGCTAAAGATGAAATACTATATGGGTTGGGGTTGGGCCATGCAAACCCATACCCAAAGGCAAAAGGCCCAAACACTTTAATTCAAAAACGTTCAAAAACCGAGACCGCCATTTGAGAATTTGAAACTGTACTAATCTCAAAACAAACTCTTTGTAATTCATTTCTCTCACATACACACAAAGTGTTACAAAAGGGAAAAATAATTGTGATTTTTGGAGTGTGATCTACAAGCTTAAGGTTCGTAAATCTTCAAACATAATCCATTGGATTTTTGGTGTTTTTTTTTTTGGGACGTGGAAGGGGATTACAAGGTGGGGAATCGAAATCTCGGGAATCAGGTAGTTAATCAACTAAACTACTAAGATTCTCGTGATTTTGATGTTTCTTTGTCTATTTTTGGTTTTAATTTGTGATAAATATTTTTTTAAAAAAAAATTAATTGAATGATCTTGGTCATTCTTACTCTAAATTTGATTATTCTTATGGGAGAAGAACTGGATTTACTGTCTGTTCAGAGATTGATTTGTTTATTTAAAGGATTTAAGTTGTATTATCACATACTCTATTAGTTTAAAAGCAAAATGTTAGTGAATTGAACTTGAAACTTAATGTAAATGGATGGCTAAGATAGAAATTTGGTACAATGTTGGTTAAAGGGAACATTTTGAGCTCAATTCTTTGTAGAATAGTTAAAAATCCAAACTTTCTGAGGTTGTTAAACTGATTTTAAAATTATTTCACATTCTAGGGTAGGTTGTGCCATACAGGGATTAGGGTAGTAGGTTAGCAGGTAGTAGAGTTGTCTAGCTAATCCCGTCATATTAGTAGTAGTAGTATTACTCTTGTAGTTTCTTGTCCTTCTATTTTTGTTACTCTATGTTGGTTTGTTGTACTTCGATTATTGTATTATTGGTTTGTTATGAGTTCACCTCCGTTATATCTTTTTCTGGATTGCTTTGGTTTGTTTTTCCTTGAGCGGGGGGTCTATCGAGAATGACCTCTCTACTTTTGAGGTAAGGGTAAGGTCTAGGTATACTCTACCCTCCTTAGAACTCACTTTGTGAGACTACACCGGATACATTGTTGTTGTTGTTATTCTTGGGTAGGTGTTTGACTAATTTCAGATAGACAAGATACATAAATAAAGATTAAAAGGAAAAAAGAAGTATCCCATTATGGTGAAGTATTCATAAAACAATTCAAACTTTAAATTGACTTATGCTCTCAGTTGAAACTTTTTTGTGATCCTTCTTGAAGTAGATGAGTTGTTCAGTAAAAAGAAGAAAGATTTGTTCAAAAGATTAATCTGGCATGTTGTTTATTGAAAAAGACAGTACTTTGTTCAGCAAGACTACATTTTTAAATGCTAATGTTATTTATTTTATTGTTGTTAAATAAACAGGTTCTGTTGTCCCTGACATTAATATGCAAATGAATGGTCTTAAAGCATGTCAAACAGAAAACTTGCCAACTCCAAGAAGAGTACAGCAGTTAGAATCCGCTGTGGTCACAAAAGTTAGAGTTATTGTTAGAGTTCGCCCCTTTCTTCCTCGAGAAATTAACTCGATAGATGGAAACCCAATCTCTTGTGTCTCTGTTCTCAACTCAGAATGTGTGCCTTCTGAGGATGTCACAGTTCATCTCAAAGATCATGAAACTAGGTAAGTTTATTCTCAATTGTTGGCATGTGTTAAGATTAAATCTGTCTTACTACAACCTTATCCTGGGAACCTTTTGTTTTTGACTTTAGTCGTAATGAATGCTACAAGTTGGATGCATTTTTCGGTCAAGAAGATAACAATATAAGCCAAATATTTGGCAAAGAAGTCAGTCCTTTGATCCCCGGGATATTAGAAGGTTGCAATGTAACAATATTTGCTTATGGTGCTACAGGGAGTGGCAAAACATACACCATGCAGGTATGTTTTATTTGTCTACATAACACAACTTGCTCCATCACTCCTGCAAGTGGACTAGATGCTAAAATATACTCGTGGAGTAGGAGATATATATAGAGTTATAAGTTATAACAAACCTACTCAATGTTTCTTTTCAAGTCTTTTGCTGCTCTATAACTTCTATAACATAGATCCACGATTGAGCAAAGGACATATCATACTTTTCAGATTGAAACCATGCATAAGCTTATCCCATAAATGCAGCCGTTGGTCCTAATCTAGAACTTCTCCATTTAACCTCTTCAGAGATATGTATCTGAAGTATAATATAGTTCCCTTCAGGCCTTCCTAAATCCTAATTCTTGGATGTACCTGTGAATTGTTTTGAAAAACCTTGTTGCTGATGCAGGGAACTGAAAACCTCCCTGGTCTAATGCCACTTGCAATGTCCTCTATTCTCTCGAAGAGTCGGGGGAAAAGTACCGTAGCAATATCATACTATGAAATTTACATGGATAGGTGCTATGATCTACTTGAACTTAAGGAGAAAGAAATTTTCATATTGGACGACAAAGATGGGCAGATTCATCTCAAAGGACTTGCACAAGTTGCTGTCAGTTCAACGTCAGAGTTTCAAGAAGCATTTTCTTGTGCGGTTCAGAGGAGAAAAGTTGCACATACGGGCGTTAATGATGTCTCTAGCAGGAGCCATGCTGTGCTCACGGTTTATGTTTCTACTCCAAGCTGTGATGATACTGGAAATGTCATTACTGGGAAGTTGAACCTTATTGACTTGGCAGGTCTTAAAAATTTAATAAATCTAACCATGAATTGTTTTAAAAATATTGAACTGAAAAGTTTCTCACATATTGTAACTCAAATGTCACTGAATTAGGTAACGAAGACAATAGAAGAACTTGCAACACTGGAATTCGTCTACAAGAGAGTGCTAAGATCAACCAGTCCTTATTTGCACTGTCAAATGTGATTTATGCATTGAATAACAATCAACCACGAATTCCCTATAGAGAAAGCAAATTGACAAGGGTATTGCAAGACTCTCTTGGAGGAACAAGCCGTGCTTTGATGGTTGCTTGCTTGGTAGGATGTTGTATATATCATCTCTAGCCTTTGAGTACCATGAATGCAACACTGTTCTTAACATTGTCAACTATTTCATTTGTTCATAGAACCCTGGAGAGTACCAAGAATCTCTTCATACAGTTAGTTTAGCAGCCAGGTCAAGACATATATCCAATGTTGTTGCCTCAGCACAAAAAGGAGATACTCCAAAGGTCAAAATAGACATGGAGGCAAAGCTTCGATCATGGCTAGAATCTAAAGGCAAGACAAAAAGTACTCAGAGAATTGGGGCATTTGATTCTCCATTTACTAGCAAAACTCCAAATTCCATATGCTCTACCAGAAAGCTAGGTTTGTTTGGGAGCTCTTGTAAGCAAAAATCTATCAGTAATCAAGGAGCTTCAAGCATAAAAAAGAGGTAAGAGATTACTCTATAATCTTGCTGTATTTACCTGCCTTTGATTTTGATGATTGCTCAACTATGTTGTACAGGGACCCAGATGGAGCTTGTAGAAATTTATTTAAAAATGGACATCGAGCGAACTTAGTAGCAGAGGTAAAAAACAAAATGAGAACTATAATTTCTCCCTAGCTTGTTTTGAATTTATGATGCCCACTCTGTCTTAAATTGAATAAATCCATTGACAGACTTGATTCATGGGAGGTCTATTGTTAAATTTCTTAGCTACTGTATTTGTGATGTGATTCCATTTCTTTGAATGAAGATGAACTGGTAACCATTAAACTTACCTGTCTCAACTCCACTTTGAGTTGATATAACGTCTGATAGCTTGATAAGCTCTTAAAGAAAACAACAATTCCTAAATTTTTGTCATCTTTATCACAAAGAGAATCACTCAGTTGGTATGCGAGAACTGATAATTAACAGCTAAAAAGAATTTTGATGTGAACTTTTTGAAAGGACAACAGAACAACTTTGATCACATTTTTCATTATAACAGAATTGGATTTAATTGATAAAAAAAAATTAAGTTGGATTTCTGCATTAATGTGCAAATGCAGGTTCGGGACCCTGCTGATACTGGTGGACAAAGAGAAGATAAGAAATTTGAGGTTTTCGCTGAAAGGGTTGTGCCTGATTCTAATACAGCGGTGCATGGTAAATGACCATTATAATAACCACATCTCAGTATTTACAGTCTGCTACATGTATTCTTCATCCCAATTCTATATAACTGACTCATATTAAGCTACAAGCATGTGACTTTCCAATTATCTATGTGCCAAAGCTAGTTCTAGTGTTCTCCTCCATCTATTCCTCCCAGAGAGTGTATAGTATAATGGCTTATGGGCCTATGGCTATTCTACCTCAATTCATATGAAGCTGCAGCAACAAGACAATTTTTCAATGATGTATGTGCCAAACTAGTTCCGTACTTTTCTATCAATGTTCTCATAGAGAGTGGCTGAGTAGCTACTTCACATAGGTTTATTAGCAAACTTTCACCGATTATACCTAAAACATTTGATCTATTTGACCATGACTTATTTTCACAATATTAGGTGCCCTTTGAGTTTCTTGCTTTTTCATATATAAGATTGCACATTACTTTGTATGACTTGTTATAATCAAATTCTCATTTTTCTTGAACTTGCCCGTCCTTTATAAACCAGCATCTGTTCATGGATGGCACAATCTTAGGCGGCCCATTTCACAAAGATTTTAATTAGTCGAACCCACTCAACTCCTGGTGTGCTTGCCCCCTCTTTCAAGTAGTTTAAGGGTCACTACACAATCATTTCCCCTGATCCACTATAAACTCCTGAAAATAGCACTCATCTTTGTGTTCTTTCACATACACTAGAGAGGCATTCGTACTACTATTATATCATGTACTTGAAGCATGCCTACTCCCATAACCCATTTAGACTAATGTCTAAATCTTGTCAGTTACATATGTAACTTAGTTGGAATTTATTTGTCTAATTAGCCCTTTTTACAGATAGCTGTAAAAATTTGTAGTTAGAACTTTTTCAATATATAAATATAAAGCATCTTGCTTACAGGCAGTCAAATAACCTTTGAAGATATTTGTCTGTTTGATTTTGTGTAGATGAACAAACCAATGCAGAGGAGAAAGTGATAATGGTTGATTGTTTGAACTCCCTTAAAGCATGTGAGGTTACCCCTAGGAAGGTCCTTTCTCCCATCAACTCCAACGTAAACAATGAGAACTTGTCCACGAAGGATCAAATACACCTTATCTGCAATCAGCAGACTCCTATGTCATCCTTTGCTTTAAGCAGTTTTGATGAGAACATAGCAGCGTTAGGAACTCCACTTGATAAATTTGGTGCACGAAGTTCTAACTTAAAGGTGAGCAGGGAATCCTTTTGTCATTATATTCTGATTGTTTAGCATTTCTGTTTATAATAATTCTTTGTTGAGTATACAGAACTCTCTTGTCCAAGAATACATTGAGTTACTGAACACAGCTAGCAAGTGAGTGTTTTTTGTCTTCATTTCCCTTTTATTTTTTCTATTTCTTCTTTCTGCATCGAGGCTTAACTTTGTTTTGTGCTACATTGTGTTAGGGAGGAACTCATGGCCATAAAGGTATGTTACTAGTCTCTTCACACAATTCCAACATTCTCAATCTCTATACCAACAATGAGTTTCGACTCCATTTTTGCATGATATTAACATCAGCATCGCTCATACTAGCTGTGATCTTTTATTGAATCTTTCATATCATTCAGGGAATTGGACAAAAGATGGCTGAATACATTACTGATCTAAGGGAAACAAGCCCCGTGAAATCAGTAAGAAACTCTTTGTAAGGTATCTGATGTTAAAGATTCTTGATTTGTGACTGCGTAAAAAACTAAGCCTTCTTGTCTGGTTCGTGCAGCTAGATGACTTGGAGAAGATTGGATTGACATCAAAACAGGTAATTCTACGCGATGATCTGCATTTCCATTCTACTCCTTTTTCTTGTGTCTGTAGTATATGCAGTATTCTTATAGAGTATTTGTCTATAGGTACATAACTTATTCAGGTGGGCTGCAAGAGGAGTATTGGGATGAAAAACTTCTCTGCAACATCTTGTTGTTTGTAAGATCATGTAGAAGAATGATTGTGTTTCTGGCTAGAATTTTAATTTATCTTGTACTATTATTCATGAGTAGTTGGATTTGAAGGCTTGTGTTAATTACCTCATAATACTAAGTCTCAGACTAGAGCTAGACAAAGATTTACCTTCCTTTCTCCTCAAATGGCTTGTATCATTGTACCAATTCCAACCATAAATATTTCAGCATTTTCATAGTTATATCTCTTGGGTGTAATTTTTGTTTTTTCCTATCGCGGAATTTCCAAACAAAGGCATCATAGTATTGCTCCTCCTGAAGGCTGCTTTGTTTAGATAGACGTGTTATCTTTGTTATATTAGTGCTTGCTGCTGCCTCGATACAATTGTGACTATCCTTTCTCTTCTTTTTAGTGCAATGAGTCCAACATGGATATGGTAAGTGAAGTCCCAAAAGAAAAATGGAGAATGGAATCAAACTCAGCAAAGTTTGGAGAGCACTTTTAGACTGCGCTGGTGAACGGAAGCTCCTCTATCAAGCAAGAAGGAAGCGACTCTTCCCTACTTCTCCCCAAAAATAAGTAAAAATAGAATATAAACGAACAGTTGTCATAATCAATAATTCATTTGTTCTTGATGATTTGTTGACTTATCATTATCCATATTTTCTTCTTTGAATTGCTTTACTTGAAGATTTACGAACATTCTACCTTCTCCAAGCCCACCACACATTTGCAAACACGCTACCTTCTCCAAGTCCACCCTATGGAATTTACACATTTGCGTACACTTTATGCTCTCCGATATCAAGACTTAAAAGATTTACTATAAGGAAACATTAACAAGGAAGTACTTGGATCAGTTGAAACCACAACAACACATTTCCAAACTTAGATGCTAAAACTACCAGATGCAGAGATGCTCATGTTACACAAACCATTTTACTGGTTACTTATACACTCCATTACTATATTTCTTATTACAGGGAAAAAAAGAACACAAATTTTTCCCCTGTTTAAACAGACAAGACACTAAAACACTAGAGATACACACATTTTCCAACTATTTTCTTCAGCCATAGAAGGCTAACACCATGATCTCTGCTCTGTTTAACTATAGTTTGTTCACTTAGAACAATTGCAAGGGTTGCACTTGCAGTCAGATCCACATTTGCAGCCATTCTCAGCAACAGGGGATTCACCCATCTCCATGGCGCCGAAGCTTGTCTTCTCAGGTCCCACCCCGAGCACCAAAGTCTCGGTGGTTGTGATGCTTTCGGTGTAGCTCATGTCTGGGTACATCTTGCATCTACAACACCAAAATACACCACAAATACAAAAATATAAGAAACTTATTGATACCCTCAAAACATCAAACAAGAGGAAGCCTAATCAGGGCGGAGCTAGGTGGAGGTTCGTGGGTTCAGACCCACCCTACGTTGTTCGTAGGATTTTCGTAGATCCTATATTTATAATAAAAAATTAAGTAATAACTTGTGAAACTAACAAAACGGATTGACAACTCAATGAAAAGGAAGGGGAAGGAAATTTAGAACCCCAAACTCCTAATACTGATTCTGCCTCAATTCAAAGTAAGGAGAGCCAAAACCCAAAAAAAGGAACTTTGTTGGGCAACACACATACAAAAAAGGAACTTGTCACTGGAGGCGGCCCACAGAGAGTCCTCTGGGTGCTGGGGACTCATTAACCTCGTCTCAAAAAAAAATAAAAAAAATAAAATATATATATATATATAAAGTATTAATATAAAATTAGCATAGAGCACCCAATAAACAAATGATCTGGCTCATTAGCTCTTGAGTTGGTGTTTAAGGTTTGAATCTCACCTATAACTAGGGGTGTGCATTCAATTTTTCGGTTTGATTTTTCACTATAAGGTTTGAATTTTTTGATTTTTGATTTTGTGAAAGTGTAACCCAATCCGATCCAAAATAAATTTGATTTAATTTGATTTTCCTCTATTCGGTTCGACTTTTTTCGATTTGATTATTCGGCTATGTCAATAATTAATAGCATAACCAAAGTAATAATATTGAATTTCTTAAATATACTTTCTAATATAAATCATAAGTAAAAATTTAAAACACAACACTTATAATTATACCTATTATAGATGTTCAAATATAAAATATAAACGTAATCATGATGAAAGACAATAACCAAAAAGGAACAAAAGTGGTTAACTCCAATTTAATTTTAAACCTAAACATTATATATATATATAATTTGGATTTTTTGGTTTTTATTTTTTAAAATCCGAAACCAAACCAAAAAAAACAAACAAAGTAATTTATTAATCCAAAATCAATCCGAAAAACCAAGAAATCAACCCAAATAAAAATTCAGTTTGATTTGGTTTAGTTATTCAATTTAATCTGAATAGTGCACACCCCTACCTATAACATGTCCTTTTTATAATTTTGACTCCACCCAGAGCCCACTTTTAATGTGTCTTTTTTATATTTTTAACTCCGCCATTTTCAGAGCATCCACAACCATAAAATCCTAGATCCACCGTTGCTCGTCACCAATCCCTCAAAATTAGCATAAAAATTGCCCAACACAAAACTATTTTTGTGATCCCACAATTTCCCATCAAAATTCAATTTTGCATCAATCCATGCATGGATCATCCTGAACGGGATAAATTGGATCAGAATTTCGTTGTGCAAATTTTTCATAAAAAGTACATAAACAAAAATCCGAGGAATCACACAACAAATCTCCGATTAAAAAAAACGCATCCATGCATGTATGATCACAAAAAAAAAAAACTGAAAAAATCATTAATTAAAGTTCTCGAATTCAAGCTAATTATAAAACAAAAAAACTTTTAGAGTGCTTTTCCCCCCATAAAATAGGCCTTTACACAGCGCAAATTCATTCAAATTAATCAACGCCCCATTCAAATATCAAACACCAGCTGAAAAATCCAAAAATTAGTACTATAACCCAAAAAAAAAAAGTATTTACCCTCCACAGCCACTGCCGCACTTGCAGCCAGATCCACAGCCACAGTTTCCTCCACAGCAAGTAGACATGATTGATCTGAGATTTAAAATTGAGAAATCAAATGTGTATTGATTGATGTAGAATGAGTATTTTGAAGAAGAAGCACGAGTCTCCATTTATAGTGAAATGGAGGTGGAGGAAGGGGTGATATCGATCGTACACGTGTCATGATCGTATGGGAATATGTTACCCTTGTAAGTCGGTCCGTACATGATCTTAATTTCCTCCACGTATCTGTCCTTTTCTATTATCATAATCTGTTCCCTATCAACACAATTACCATTCGTAACGCTCGTATGATCCGGACATATTTATTTGTATCGGGTGTTTATGACAAACTAAATAACTTAATACTTTCTTTGTTATAATTTATGTAATATTTTTTGAGATTCAAATGATTCTATCTTTGATCGTAAATTTTTCATATATCTTTTAGTAATTATTTTGAATTGATAGTTATTATGACTTATAATACTTTTTACATAGTTTACAAATATATAAATTTCATTTCAAAAAAATTGAAGATTCCACGTGCATATTTTCGATCATACTTAAACTGTTTGACTCTCAAAAAATGAAAAGTATCATATAAATTGGGACAGAAAAAGTAGATTTGTAAGGGTAATTGAGTTAGTGTAGCATATGAAATGATATTGAGAAAGATTATGGTTCAATTTCATTGGTTAATGTCATTTTAATTGATTAGGTTGAATTTGTTTAAAAAGATTTACATTTTTAATATGATTTGTGAGTTATTATATGAAAGTAAGTTATAAAAGAGTAATGATTATGAATTTTTTAAGGAATTTGTAAATTAATCGATCGAACAGTACCATTGACATCTTATTAATAGTGACTTCTTACCTACCCAAAGAAATGACATTCTTCTGTTGGAAAAAGTTATGGGCATGCACGTACCTTGGTTTAAGTTGTTATGTATATTAAAAAAATTATTTTTCAAAAATTGATAATTAAATTTAGATATTTATGATACTTAGAAAACAAAAATAATAATAATAATTTAATATAGGAGTACTTTAGCACAATAATAGGTAATGTTTCCGTTTCAAGATTTTTTCACGTATTATTTTTTTCTCGAGAACTTGCTAGATACCAATAATTTGTGACCCAAAATCTACACAAGCATGTTCCTTGACCACACAAGTTTATGTCTCATATGATTAATTAAGTTGTGTTTAATGAATAATATGATCATTAAAGAGTATTTATAAAAAATTGTAAGATAATAAAATAATTTCTAATTTTAATAGAAAGTGAAGAATTAAATGATTATTTTGTTAATGAAATGTGTTTAATCATATACGATAAAATGATTAGGAAACGTGACACATATTAATAAGAACGATACATATTTTGTATCACATATTTCTGATATATATATATATATATTGCTCATGTGTTAGAAGGATTGCCTGGATGACACTTTCTGTGAAGTTTAAATATTCGTAAAATAACCCCTCAAAAGATGAAGTTAGCTCAATTGGCCAAATTACTTTTAAGAATGACTAATTTCGAAATAAGAAATAAATTTGTATTTCAATTACTCATAACTTCGATGCTTATCAATGTATACTTATAAATAAATTGAAGTTTGTGTTTTTAAGATATTTTTAAATTATTCAAAGATTGATTACTTGTTCTTATAATCATTAAACGTTAAGTCTATAATTCAGATATGTCCATTACTTTTATGTATTATTGATTGAAATAATAAAAATTACTCCATCAAATTATGTTTTTTATAAAAAATAATAATATATATTTATTATGTTTAATGTGGTATTTATTTATGTTTCACCCAAAGGAGAACATCAAAAGTACATAAATCATTTCTAATTATGAAGTATTTTGAGTTTATGATTCAAAATTAATGAATTAGTATATTCTGTTGAAGAAGAAGGAAGCTGACGATTGAAACATGTCAAAGGAACAGGTCCAACACAGCTAACTGACGTGTTTACAACAAGTGTTGATGAAGAAGGAAGCTGACGATTGGAACATGTCAAAGGAACATGTCCAACGAAGCTGACTGACGAGTTTACAACACTGCTGTAGAATTAGAGTCGCACTAGGATTAGACTACTTATATTAATTATGATTATATTACGACTAGGATTAGATTATGATTAGAATTATAGTACAACTAGGATTAGATTATTTATATTTGCATTATTATTATTATATAGTAGTAATAGGTATTGTAGTAGGACTCTAAGTATAGTTGACTTAGGACTCTACAATTAATAAGGAGGTTGTAACTAACATTATTTTTAATCAATACAATCATTGATTTCTCTAATCCTAGATGTGAGATTTCTACATATTCTACTTGCAACACTTGCTCTTTATTTAAATTTTGCAAACAGGCTACCTTCTCCAACCCACCCTATGGAATTTATATCAAGACTTAAAAGATTTACTATAGTTTTGCAGCCTAAAGAGGAAACATTAACAAGGAAGTACTTGAATCAGTTGAAACCACAACAACACATTTCCAAACTTAGATGCTAAAATTACCAGATGCAGAGATGCTCATGTTACACAAACCATTTTACTGGTTACTTATACACTCCATTACTATATTTCTTATTACAGGGAAAAAAAGAACACATATTTTTTCCCTGTTTCAACAGACAGACACTAAAACACTAGAGAGACACATTTTCCAACTATTTTCTTCAGCCATAGAAGGCTAACACCATGATCTCTGCTCTGTTTAACTATAGTTTGTTCACTTAGAACAATTGCAAGGGTTGCACTTGCAGTCAGATCCACATTTGCAGCCATTCTCAGCAACAGGGGATTCACCCATCTCCATGGCGCCGAAGCTTGTCTTCTCAGGTCCCACCCCAAGCACCAAAGTCTCGGTGGTTGTGATGCTTTCGGTGTAGCTCATGTCTGGGTACATCTTGCATCTACAACACCAAAATACACCACAAATACAAAAATATAAGAAACTTATTGATACCCCTCAAAACATCAAACAAGAGGAAGCCTAATCAGGGGCGGAGCTAGGTGGAGGTTCGTGGGTTCAGACCCACCCTAGCGTGTTCGTAACTTTTACTTAGACCCTATATTTGTAATAGAAAATTAAGTAATAACTTGTGAAACTAACAAAACGGATCGACAACTCAATGAAAAGGAAGGGGAAGGAAATTTAGAACCCCATACTCCTAATACTGATTCTGCCTCAACTCAAAGTAAAGGAGAGCCAAAACCCAAAAAAAGGAACTTGTTGGGCAACACACATACAAAAAAGGAACTTGTCACCGGCAACACACATATAAAATTAAAATAGAGCACCCAATGAACAAATGATCTGGCTCATTGACTGCTCATTGACTCTTGAGTTGGTGCTTAAGACTCTTTTAGTGTAGTTGATCCTAGAGTTTGAATCTCACCTCTAACACGTCTTTTTTATAATTTTGACTCCACCCAGAGCTCACTTTTAATGTATCTTTTTTATATTTTTAACTCCTCCATTTTCAAAGCACCCACAAACAACCATAAAATCCTAGATCCAGCACTGCTTTTCGCCAATCCCTCAAAATTAGCATAAAAATTGCCCAACACAAAACTATTTTTGTGATCCCACAATTTCCCATCAAAATTCAATTTTGCATCAATCCATGCATGGATCATCCAAAACAGGATAAATGGGATCAGAATTTTGTAGTGCAAAATTTTGATAAAAAGTACATAATCAAAAATCCGAGAAATCACACAACAAATCTCTGATTAAAAAATTCACTCCTTACACACAAAACGCATCCATGCATGAATCACAACAAAAACAGAAAAAATCCTTAATCAGAGTTTTTGAGTTCAAGCTAAATATAAAACAAAAAATCTTTTAGAGCCCTCCCCCCCACACAAAACGCATCCATGCATGAATCACAACAAAAACAGAAAAAATCCTTAATCAGAGTTCTTGAGTTCAAGCTAAATATAAAACAAAAAATCTTTTAGAGCCCTCCCCCCCTCCCCCCCCCCCCAATAAAATAGACCTTTACACAGCACAAATTCATTCAAATTAATTAACGTCCCATTCAGATATCAAACAAAAAAAAAAAAGAAGAAAAAGGGATTTACCCGCTACAGCCACTGCCGCAGCCACAGCCAGTTCCACAGCCACAGTTTCCTCCACAGCAAGTCATGATTGATCTGAGATTTAAAATTGAGAAATCAAATGTGTTTTGATTGATGTAAAATGAGTGATTGAGGGAAGAACCATGAGTGTCTATTTATAGTGAAATGGAGATGGAGGAAGGGGTGATATCGACCGTACACGTGTCATGATCGTATGGGAATATGTTATCCTTGTAAGTCGGTCCATACATGATCTTTATTTCCTCCACGTATCTGTCCTTTTCTATTATCATAATCTGTTCCCTATCATATCAATTACCATTTGTAACCCTCGTACGTTCCTGACATATTTATTTGTATCGGGTGTTTATGACAAACTAAATAACTTAATTCTTCTTTCGTTATAATTTATGTGGTACTTTTTGATATTTAAACGACTTTATCTTTGATTGTAAATTTTGTATATATCTTGTAGTAATTATTTTGAATTGACAGTTATTGTGACTTTTAGTATTTTTTACATAATTTACAAATATATAAATTTCATTTCAAAAAAATTGAAGATTCCACACGCATATTTTCGATCATACTTAAACTGTTTGACTCTCAAAAAATAAAAAGTGTCACATAAATTGGGTCAGAGAAAGTATATTTGTAAGGGTAATTGAGTTAGTGTAGCATATGAAATGATATTGAGAAAGACTATGGTTCAATTTCATTGGTTAATGTCATTTTAATTGATTAGGTTGAATTTGTTTAATAAGATTTACATTTTTAATATGATTTGTGAGTTATTATATGAAAGTAAGTTATGAAAGAGTAATGATTATGAAATTTTTAAGGAATTTCTAAATTAACCGATTGACTTCTTACTTACCCAAAGAAATGGCATTCTTCTGTTGGAACAAATTATGGGCATACACGTACCTTGGTTTAAGTTGTTATGTATATTAAAAAATTGATAATTAAATTTAGATATTTATGATACTTAGAAAACAAAAATAATAATAATTTAATATAGGAGTACTTTAGCACAATAATAGGTAATGTTTCCGTTTCAAGATTTTTTTCACGTATTATTTTTTTCTCGAGAACTTGCTAGATACCAATAATTTGTGACCCAAAATCTACACAAGCAATTTTCATTGACCACACAAGTTTATGTCTCATATGATTAATTAAGTTGTGTTTAATGAATAATATGATCATTAAAGAGTATTTATAAAAATTTGTAAGATAATAAAATAATTTCTAATTTTAATAGAAAGTGAAGAATTAAATGATTATTTTGTTAATGAAATGTGTTTAATCATATACGATAAAATAATTAAGAAACGCGACACATATTAATAAGAACAATACATATTTTGTATCACATATTTCTGATATATATTGCTCGTGTGTTAGAAGGATTGCATGGATGACACTTTGGAGAAAATGATCAAAATGGTCCTTAATGTATGGCTTTGATTTCATTTGGTCCTTAATGTATGGACTTGATGGAAATGGTCCTTTATGTATCATAAATTGTGATCAATTTAGTCCTTAACCCTAAAATTAATATATTTCTTTTTTTTTGCC